>OMPJ01010422.1:0-47660 GCA_900312935.1 Carapus acus
CACTGTTATTAACGCAGAGCCAGTCTGTACAACAGCACGAGGATCAGGGCAGGACTATATATATATATATATATTTATTTATTTATTTATATCTATCTATCTATCTATCTATCTATCTATCTATCTATCTATCTATCTATCTATCTATCTATCTATCTATCTATCTATCTATCTATCTATCTATCTATCTTTCCCAAGCCATGCGGAGCCACAGTATAAGGTTGAAAAAGTCACATGGTTTTCCAACCCATGTCTGCGTATGTGTTGTAGAAAGATGGCAGTTGCAGACAATTTCTTCTTCGCCATATTGGCAATTTATCAGCTTCATGTGGTGACTGATATGGAATTGCCAGTAAACTGCTATCATTTTTGCAGTATTTCACAATTTCCCCTTTTCTGTTTCCTTTTTATCATTCTATTCCACTGCTGTTCCTCCCTCATTTGTTCACTTCTTTTGTTCAAACAAGGTGGTGGAGCAGCAGCAGCAGCAGGTCTCTCCGCATTCATACAACGAGGAGAATGGAGGTGGTGCGCAGGAAGACGGCCAAGACTTAACCGAGTATCACCCCCCTGACGATCACTCGGCAGACTACGGCTTTGTTTTCGCCCTGGTGTTTCTGGTGAGCGGGATCATCCTGGTGGTCATAGCCTACACCATCCCCCGAGAGGCCAAACTCGACCCGGACACCATCTCCGCCCGTCAGATGGAGAAGCTGGAGTTGTACTACGCCCAGCTGAGCTCCCACCTGGACAAATGCATAATCGCGGGTCTGGGCCTGCTGACGCTCGGGGGGATGTTCCTGTCCGTGCTCCTCATGGTGTCCATCTGCCGCGGGGAGATGTACCGGCGCAGGGCGGCGTTCGTGCGTCCGAAGAGAACTTACGGCTCGATCAATATGAGGATGAAGCAGCTGGCGAGCGGAGAGGCAGTCGGAGGAGAGGCGGAGCATCTGGAAAGAGGAGGGGAGTTTTCGGTGGAATCTGAACGTGGGGGTATACAGAATAGCTTAAAGTCAAGTCCCAGCTGGGACAACAACTCAGAGTCGAGACAGGGTAGGAACCCACTTCCATCCCCGTCTGCATCTGTAGAGCCAACTGGGTAATACTTGCAATCAAAATCTGTTCCTATGGGAATACAAAGTGCAGGTTTTTGCTGCCAAAAAGGACTCGACAGCACCTGACTTTTCCTGCCGGACTTACCTGGAGAGTTCTCAGTCAGCATGTAGGGAGTCCGTTGAAAACGTTGTTGAGCACATTTGGAGACGAATGGAGTCGCTGTTATGTAGATAAGGGGCTGACAGACGAAGCACACTGATGAAAGCAGGTCAGTATGCACAGTAAACTGAATAAAATAGTCTAGAATTCATACTCAGATACTTCAATCAGCGCTGACATATTAACTCCATTTTAATCTCAATCTCAATCGTTCAACAGACGTACATCTCTAACCTCAAAAGACATTTAAATTGCAGTGGGCAAATGTCTGCACTGGACTGTACACGTGGAATGTGACAGGCACCAATAAAGAAACGCTGTCATGGTCACATTTTGTATTCACCACCAGCAGCAGCAGTTAGCAGACAATAACAAAAGCAAAAGTATTAACATTCATGTATATGCTGTTTTTTCCATTGCTGCATATGAATGTTTGATCGTCTAGTGTTACACTGATATGGCCGACAGCTTTCTGACTTTATGCAGTGTTTACTGCCGCAGTGTGTGTTTGAAGATGTTTTAATGAAATGAAAAGATGCGTTTTAATTGCATTCCAGGCTGTTAGAGTCCCATGTGTGAATTTGTGAGTGCTCACCAAGACGTCAAAATACAAAGCAACAATGAGGAGCATGCCAAGAGCCCTTACCTGACATACGCTGGACCGATCTCTTCCTTATCTATCTCCCTCAAGCTCCAACCGACAAAGAATGTCATGAACAACAAAGACATTAGGCTGACAACAGACTTTGCAATTTTCCTGGAAAAGTACAATCAGTAATCCCTGAAAATACGCAAACAGGGAGAGGTGTGAGCTGGTAGGGAACCATAACAGCTACACGTTAATGGACACATACAATACCTGCTATAGCTTGATTTTCTGTTTTCAACATTTTGACTGGGATAATGTATTTGATCCATTTTCGTCCACTTCTGATTTCTCTTGCTAAGCCACTGGAATTGAGACATTGTTGGTCTAGTGTCTCTCAGTCCCCCCAGTCAGACCTGAGACGTAACATGGATGCGCTGTAAAACACAGATATCGATTCAACACCGGCTATGGATGTTTTGAAACAGGTGTGTTAAATGTCGACATTAAATGTATTACTGATGGCGTGCCATGTTTCCTGGATGTGTGTGGATGCATGCTTGTGCGTGAAAGGATGATAAAGTTGAACACATACTGTTGACATTTTTTAAGACTTCCAAAAGATTGTTATCCTGCAAGCAGCAGCTTTAGCTAGGTACGAGTTCAAATCGACTCGGTTCTGTTCAACTTTTGAGAATTTTCATGCCTTGAATATGCTGTATATGTGTTGTACTGCCTTAGAATGTTCCTTGAACTGAATATGGAACACAAGGGAACAATCAGCCAAACATCCCATTGCTGTTATGTCGAAGTACATCGAATATTCTTCCGGCTGGAATTGTTTTCCACTGTGGTCAGAGTTACTATCAGTGTACAAGTGCTAAGCATAGACATTACTGATATCTACAATGCCGTGAAAATGGTCCGAATGATGTTATTTACACAGCATATAACATGTAATGACCCCCTGCTCCCTGCCTCAAGTACCATCATAAGTGTTGAAATATGACCATCCATTGATTTCTTGGACCAGACAGAGAATGCTGGTATTTCTTTCATTTCATAGAGTGTGCATGTGAACTCTTCAGATGCTTGTATCTGGAAGGTCTGTAAACATGTAGAATTTTATATCTGAACAGCTGTAAAATACGTGAAAAAATACTGTAAACAGATGTGGTCACAGACCTTATCTGCTATTGTAGCATACTGCTATTGCCACATGTGGGTTTTGATAACTATCTAGCTAATATATTAACACCAACATATTACATGGTATTCATAATAAATTGTAGTATTTTTAAAATGATAATTACTGTTTGTCAAATAAGGGTACAATATGCCTTAATGAGTAAACACAGCCACTGTAAATTCTGTCTATGTATAAAGTACATATTCTTACGCTAATGTATTAAAGGTTAAGTGAACCAATACGCCAAGGGCAATGAAGATAAACACACACACACACGCACACAGCTTCACACTGCGGACATACAGAGTGTTTTCACATCTTTGCATCAAAGACAAACCAAAAGGTTATGGTACACACAAAGTCTTATTCTGTAGAATTATTATTGAATGTATCTTGTTTTGTATTTGGCATATACAGTGAAAGTCGCAGGCAGACCTGACTAAAAGAAGAAAAACAACCTCTCGCCGCGTCTTGTTGTATTGATGTTGTGTAGTTCAAGGAGATTTATTTCCATTTAGCGTATATTTCAGGAATGGAAGACACGTGCCTCTTTGAGTAGCAGTCCTTCCGAAACAGAAAATTTCGACTTTAAAACTGCCCTGCATGAATCAATATATTCAAGGGGTACTGCCCAAAATTGTTACATTCCCTGAACAAGAAATGGCAATAATACTATGCACTGATATTATTTTAGTCAGCGTGTGTGTGTTTTTTATAGCTTTTCCCCCGATGCAGCCTTCATATTTCATTGGAAATATGTTCATCGGAAATTGTAAACAAATTTGTGAATGTCAGCTCCACTGACGTGCAATTGTTACATTTGTTTATTCACAAAGCCAGTGTGGTCCTGCGGGTCTTTATTAGCATAACAGGGGAGTTATTCTTCTTTGTGTGTCACAGAAAGACAAGTTGGAGTGAGACGAAAACACATTTCCAGACGCTGTGATAGATGGATGACGTTAATCAGGTCATGAGGATGACAAAAAAATCCCCAGCGCCGTCCAAATCAAGAACAATTCTGAATATCTTATTTGAAATCATCACTGTATGAGACATCTGAATACGAACTTAGAGACGAGAACGATCTCTTCCTTTTGTTCTCTCGCATCTTCAAGAACACAAGAACATCAACTGCTTTGATCGATCTTTTATTCCATGGCCAGTGCAACGACTGTTACCATAGAAATAGTCTATTTATATCAAGGACTGTTTGGAGAGCAGCTCTCAGATGACATGGAAAGTCCTTGTGGGGGCACGAGAGAGGAGAGAGTGCGAGAACGCCGCTGCTTCCCCCCCCGTCAGCCGGAACGGATGCTTCGTCAGCTCGGCGAGAAAATAAACAGCACATTGATATGTTGTGCAAGCAAATGATGTTGCACCTTAGGATGTTGGCCTCAGAGTTGACCGCATCTGTTCCTATTCAAAGCAAACAAGAGTGAAATGTGGTGAAACTCGTTGGTGAGGTGACAGAGAATCCTGATCTCTGGAGCAACTATGAGAAATTAATATAGAAATAAAAGAAAGAAAAATCAGCTTATTCACCATTTGCTTGGCTGCAGTCACTGGGTTACTTTTAAGAATAACTTATCAGTGCATACCACCAGATAAATACAAAAATCTACTCAACTTTTTCTTTTTTTTTTCTTTCCATGATGACAGGTGAGGCACGGCCTCTCCTGCCTCCCCCTGAATTTACAGTATGTCTCTGGCGTGAGGCTAACCTAAAGTAAGACATGCAGCGTCCTCAGCAGACGGAGGGGACACGGGCTTGAAATATCACAATCATGAAGGTCATTAAACATGTTTCAGTTGCCCATGAATCTTTATTTAGTGCCGTTCATCAACGCCACAGACTGAACTGCTGTGAACCACTTTCAATCCCAGATTGTGTAAATTGAATGTGCAAAAGGATGGAGAACACATCAACATGAAAGAACAGAATAACAACCATACATACACATACATATCACTTCGAAATATTTAGATTGATAAATAAAAACAACTATTTTGTTCTTGAGCTTTCTACATCATCACTTTGGTCAAATCACGTGAGTCCATACATACAATTAAGGTCAAAGAGACACTGCCGACTGCAAACTAACTTACTTCATGTTTCCTTAAATGATTCGTGCTTACACATTGTGAAGTATTTTGTGCCCATCCTGTACCACTTACCTGACTTCATCCAGCTGTTAAAGCTACCATGATGTCATTACAATTGTCGAAAACATCAAACTAAATGCAATATATCAAGGCCCTTTGCACATTCAAGGTGAATTCCTTTATTTCTAACACAAGAAAACAGGTAAGAAACTCAGTTAAGACGATTCCGGACCTCTAAGCTACAACCGCAGAGGTGCCACATACATCATTTGGAGCAGTTCGCAGTTCCGCATGAAGACTTCAATGACTCTGTCATAGAAGTGGTCCCTGCTTTTCAGTTCCATGAGTAAATCCTTCTCAACAGCCATGGAGGCCAAGGCTGCCAGTCCACTCTTCCCCGTCGTGTTCCGTGCATAGGTCTTTATTCTCTTGAGGGCCGAAACTGTCCCCTCAATGGTGGTCGTGGACATGGGGATAGTCACGATCAGACAGGCCAACCTGTACAGCTGTAGCATGCTCACACTCAGACTCTTGCTGCGCAGGAAGTCGAGGAGAGCGGCGGGACATTTCCCTTCAAAATCCGTCATGGCATACATCACTGTCAATTCTGTTTTCAAACAGGGCGTGTCAAATAGAGTTCCGTGGCTTTGCATCAAACTGGCAAAGGCCGCGTGTGGAAATTGTTTCCGGTACGTCCGAAACTGCTGGTGGTCGAGGAGCGAGAGAAACGTTAATTGTTCGTGATCTTGAAACCTGCATCGGATCTGGCAGATGAGGTTGTCAACAACACTGCTGTGGAGTTGCTGGTAGTGTGCGCGAAGGTCTCTTTGCACAAGGTCTGTCAGTCCACTAGGAGTACCCAAGGTGGACTCGGTGGAGACGTGGATATCGTTGAAGCGGTCCCTCTCTCGCTCAATGGCGTCACAAAAGTCCTTCACCCTTTCCAGACAGAATAGTACATCCAGTGATTTGTTCTGTAGTATTCTTGAGAGTACATCAGTATGCTCAAAAACCCCTTTAAAGGTGTGCAGCAGGAAACAAAACCCAAAGTCATCCAGGCACAAGCTAAATCTATCGGCACATTGCACCGAGTCCTCATCATTTTGGTCGTGATGCTCCAGTATGTGGTTGAACAGCTCCTCTCCAAAACCGTACTCACCAACCTTGAGGAGTTCTGCCAACTAGCCGCTGCCACCCCAGGAGGACAACACCGGCAAATATCGTCCAGCAGCCGAGCGTGCGTCGCAGACCTGGAGAAGAATGCGGCCACACTGTTGAGGTGGGCAAAGAAAATCTTGCATTCTTTAATGGCCTTCGAGACCCCTTGGATCAACACCGAGCCCAACCGGTGTGCGTAGCAGTGTGTGAATAAGGCCAGAGGAGCCACAGCCTTCACTTTGTCCGGCACCCCGCTCTGTCCAGATGACAGGACAACAGCACCGTCGTAACACTGTGCCACAACTTTGTCCAAACATTCGTATTCCTTCAGAAGGCGGACAACAACAGCAGCAGCGTCATCAACTCTCCTGCCACAGGGGACATCCTCCAAAGAGACAAGGCGCTCCTTGACCCCCGTCTCCGTCACGTAACGCAGGACCAGTGCGAGCTGCGGGGTGTCCTCACTCACGTCTGTCCTCTCGTCCACCAGGACAGCGACAAACGGCGCTTTGCGCACCTCCTTCTTGATCTCCTCTCCCATCACGTCACCTATGGCATTAATAACATCGTTTTGTATTCTCTCAGAAGTGCCAGAAAATACTTCGTTGGTGTGCAAATGATAATGCAAGTCTGACTTCTTTTCGGCGAGAAATGACAGCAGCTCTGCGTAGTTCCCTCGGTTTGGGGACGCGGCGGTGCCGGCATCGTGTCCCCTGAATAAAAGTCCCTGTTTGCCCAAATATATAACGCAATCTATGAGGCTTTTCAATATTTCTCTATTTTTCTTCACCTTTTCGTTGTGCAGCTGCATCTCTCTGCGCACTTGTTCGTCGGGCTGGACATCAGCCCCGCCCTCCCCGAATGTCCTCAGCAGCACCGCAGCCTGCACGTATCCCGCCGTAGTCTGGTGTCTCCCCGCTGCTTTGGTCAGACAGCTCAAGTTTGCGAATCCTCTGAAACACCAGGCTCCGACCCGGTCGCTGGCAAATAAGAGACATTCCCAGCAGAACAGCCTGCAGTGCTCCTCCGAGGCGGTGAGCCAGTGGTACCGCTCGTACGCGCTGGTCTGGAAGTGGCGGACAAATCCTTTCCAGGACTGGGACAAGCTAGCTAGCCTCGGGGTTGGCCGACCCGTCCTCACTATTTCTAGCTGTTCCGAAAAAGTCCGGTCTGAAAATGGATTTTTAATGAGGTCCGCGACCAGGTCAATTTCCCCCTTTTCGTCATTCATAATTGGTCTCAAAGTGTTAATGTATGCTCTTAGCGGTGGGTGTGTTATGGTAGTCGAATTTGGCAATAATAGTACTGCTCTGACCCTCTAATCAAAGTACAGGAAAGTGCTGACGTCACAGGGGGCCTGCGAGCTTGCCCTGTGAGGTCAATTCTGATTGGCTTAATTCTATTCTTTTCTATTTTATTTGTATGGCGCCAAATCATAACAGAAGTTATCTTAAGGCGTTTTCCAGGATGGAGCAGGTAAAAACCAAACTGTGTAATATCCACATACAGAGACCCAACTTTCCCCCTATTAGCAAGCACTTGGCCTCATCCTCTCCATCCTATCATCTGTCCACTGTTTGTGTGTGCATGCATGTGTGTATGTGCTTAAGAAACTATTACTAATATCATATGTGTTACACGAGCCACCACTACTGATTCTGAAGGCCCTGGGCAGGTTACACTGACCCTGGCAGCACAGAGAAGTAGACATCTAATAAGACAACAGCAACACTAATACTTGCGCCGTGAGTAGTGCGACCAACAGAAGTGCTACAAAGTGAAAAGCAGAGAATATGGGTCACCGCTCAAGAGCAAGGACGAAGAGACTGTAAAGGCATCACAGCATGAGGTGAAGTAGCAGGAAAGGGAAAGGAAGGAACGCTACAGGAGAGAGGTGGAGCACAGGCTGGAAAGTAACAAGAGGGACGTCTGGGATAGTGTGAAAGCCATCACAGGACATAATACAAAGGCCTGGGTTGTGGAGGGGACAATGGGGGAGGCCAACAACCTCAACGACTTCTTCAGTTGGTTTAAGCACCAGTAGGCTGATACCACCACCACTACCCAGACCTCCACCCTCTCACAGCAACTGCCTCCCCTTTGTCCTCTGACACACCTCTTGAGGACATCTGGGGTCATTGCTGTCAATGTTTTGGTGACACCCTAAACCCAGCTTCCATCTTTGGAATGAAATTGTTGTTTTTTTGTTCAGAATGGATTTTACAAGGGCTTTCACTCCTCCACGTGGTCAATGTTGACCCTTTCCTCCTTCACATGTCGATTGCTTATTTCTGTTTGACTCATGTTTAACCACTTGGGGGCAATGATCAACCAGAAACATGCTGTATATTCCTACACTGGCCAAATGAACTTAAAGTCACCTTGGCAGAACATTTCAGCATTTGACAAATGTTTCCCAGAAATAAGCAACTTGTCCATCATGTTGATAGTTGTAATCTATAGGTCCACACAATATGTAATGTGTTGAACATTGGAGATGGAGTATGTAAAATACAGTAATGATGCCACGATATGAGAATTTAAGAATTTGTTGTTGTGATCAAAAATTGTAGTTTTACCCCTCACAGTCAACATAGATTCAGAATAATGAAATATGAATTGCCTGGATATTCTGAAGAATGCACCCCTCATACATGCCTTGTCAAACAGTGTTGTCACGTTGTAGACAAAATTTTGCAATTCTACCTTGGCCAAAAGTTGTTTATCATCAACATCAAATCAACGTACGGGTATTACCTCTCTTATTCTTAACACTATATTATATAGTAATATATCATATTTTCCAGAGAAGAGATGTTGGATACACTGGACAGATGTCGTTAGCGATGGAGCTGCCGGGTAGTAGGAAAAGAGGAAGACCACAGAGAAGGTTCATGGATGTGGGGACACATGAGGGCAGTGAGTGTGTCAGATGAGGATTCAAAGAACAAAAGGAGCTAGAAAGAAACAATCCACTGTGGCAACCATGAAGACTGCAGCCAAAAGTTGGAGAAGTCACATCTTGAATTTACATGATATTTTATCCTTCTTCAATTATTTTGATCATCATGCTCCAGCAAACTTTCTGAGCTTGCGCCTTCTCTAAACCCCTGTAATTCATACATTTACATTGTATATCTCCTCTTTGTCACGTACCAGTCAGGGCAGAGGACAGAACAAATGTCCCCTTGTCTCCTGTGGCCCTGTATGAATGCAGTTGTTTACCCGCCACATTCGTTTAATAAGAGTGACTTGTTGTGTCAGCAGAATCCTGTGACTGTGACTCATGACGATAACAGAATAATGCTCGTCCTCCTCTGAAATAGAGAGAAGGGCAGACAGAGGGAAGGAGGGAGAATCTTTAGGGAGAGATGCTTTAATTGAGGGCAAATGGAGGGCAATATCAGTGCCTGCAAAGAAAGGCATTGGCAACAAGGGAGCGAATTGAAGTTGCACAAATTTCTGATCCATCTTTCTATAGTTAACAGCTCACTCAGTGTATTCAGTGCGGCCTTTTCAGGATACATTCTTATGACTTGACCGCTCATTTCCAACTTAAGCTCAGCACAGGTGATCGTTTCTAGACATCTGACCTTTTTTGACAGAGGACAATTTATAATGTTTTGCCATTTCAATGATCTGGAAAATGAAATTGAACAGAAGGTCACAGTTCCCCACAAACATTATTACAATAACTAATGCAACATCACCTCTGACTCTGAGGAAAAGTGGTCTCACCAAAAATGGTACAAATTACCTAAAGCTATTGTAGTTGACTACTTTTGTTTTTTATTTTGCATAACTAATGAGTATGAGAATGCTGAATGCTCCCCATCTCAATCTAGGTAGCTTTCAGAAAATGTATTTAATATCAGCTATGATGACTATTCAATTACAAGACATATTTAACAAGGAATTATTCCTCAGGTGCTCAAATAATATTCAGATAAAATTCAATTTCGAGTTTATAGCTAAATTTGATGCACAGAAACCACTGACACTGTCTTAACCTTCTATTGTATCATCATCTTTATCAAACTGAATTAAAATTCCCCATTTTCTTTTGCACTTATTAGAGTCTACACACCAGTGGCTGTTAACACTCATTGAGAAGTAGAATCCAGGAATTAAAAATGAAGGGAGAGAAGACAAAAGAAAGTGCACAATTGAGACAGAGCCGCACTACGGCCTGCGAAGACGATGATGAGTTTCCTCATGTTCTACCACGTAAAGAGACCAGTGAAGAAGCCCTGCTGGTTCTACATGAACATGTCATCATAGCCAGGGGGTGGCATGTGATCTGGGTCTGGCCTACAAAACACAAACAGACACACAACAGCGTTCGTAATTTTTTCCAATGCAACAACCTTTTACATTTTCAGTGTACGCGGGTCTCACCCGGGTCTGCTTCGTCCAATTGGACCAAAAGGGTCAAATCTGGCACCGGGGGGCACTGCTCCTGGGGGCAGTATGTCGGGAATCCCTTGAGAAGGGTCAAACCCAGATCGGGGATACCCTGACCTCAAGGGGTCCACGATCATTCCCCCACCTCCACGAGACCTGGGGAGAATTGCGGTACATACGGACTGACAAATTAATTCCCTAGATTCTAGATTTCACAAAATGTTTTCATTCAATCTGATTATGAGAGTGTATTTCAAAGATGAAGACAATGGACATTATGGTTACATTCTACGGACAGAGACTCACCCAAAAGGATCTAGGTCTGCCCCTCCTGCTGCAAATGGAGGAGCCATGGGCCCGGGCCTACAAACACATTCAGGACATATGGCCAGTCAACAATCAGACACCACTGTCCATATCTTACACCGACAAAGTGCGCAAGCTAGCAAGCTGATGGAGACAGAGCTGGGCAATGTGGACACTACTGGAGAGGACAATCGGAGGGAAACTGAGTGTTACCTATCACACACGTATACCTATTCGTACCCACCAGTGTGGCTGTGAGCTGTGGTGAGGACGTCTGCTGGGAATACTCAGGGGGTCGTCATCATCTCTGCTGCGGTGTCCCTCCTCTTCCCACCTCTGATTCTTTCTCTCTCCTTTTGACTCTGACAGTCTGGTCTGAGAAGCCAGCAGCTGAGTCCTCACGGTCTGGGACAAATTTTCAGCATCCCTGAAAACACTGTCATGGAGAAGTTTTCATAAATAAGAGAAATTACATTTTAATAGATAAATCAAACAGCCTGACCTCCCTCCCTGAACTGCCCCCTAGTGGTGGTGGTGGAGTTTGAACATTGGGAGCTATGTTGTCAGGGGTCTGTGGAGACCTAGTAGTGTTCCTCTACTGTCTGGTCAAAGGACTGTGATTAAAAGCAAAAAAGAATTGGATCCGCCCAAGAGAGTTACTGGGACTCAGATGGCCCCGATCCCAGGCTGTGGACAGGTCTTTGGTGGTTGACCTTTGCTTATGGAACTAAGTCGCACCTCTGCCCATCACCTGCAGGAGGAACAGGTAGGGTCTGGTGCTTTGGCATGTAGAGTAGCTGAACAAGTGAGGACCTGAAGTGAGGACCTTAGCATTCCAACCCCTTCTAACAGAATAACACTCACATTGTTTACAATAATGGAGGTAGTTGGACAGTGGGAGGAAGACCTCCACAATCCACTAATTTATAGTCTGTTGAGGAACCACAGCTGTAGAGCTTGTGGATGGGTTGTTGAGTGTCCTCGCTAAGTGTGCTGGCGTTGTGGCCCGGACCCAGGTGAAGCAAATGACGAGGCGTATAAGTGCACTTCAGAGTCATATATTTATGATACCAGTGAACCTGTGTCCCACTAGGATAAATATCAACAAACCTGTAGAAAAACAAATCAACTGCGTATTTCCCCACGCACTGAAATACCGGTGGGGGATTACCAACGCAAGTCAGAGACTCAGCTCAAGTGAGCGTTAGCGCAGATTATTAAGTGATGGTGGCTGCATTATCTCCATCGTACGACAAAATATAACAAACTTTCAGCCCTTTATCTTTCGCACAATACTGATAAAATTCTAAATTACCTGTCGAATGAGCCTAGATGTTCGGCATCCACATGATCGTTAATGGTGACTGTTAGGTCTGACACCTGCTGTGTGCTGCAGGTCTGCATACAATAAAAGAGAGAGAGAGAGTGTGTGAGGGAATACTGGAAGATGGAGGGCAAAAAGGGCAAAGGGATGCAAGCCTGTTAGCTATCTGCACCATCAGGTTGAAGATCAGAGTGGAGTCGACCAAGATGGCATTGAGCTGAAGGTTTGTTTCGCTGTTGTTGGCTTTGTAACGCAGAGTGTACAAATCTTTGTTGCTGTTCCAGTCTGTAGGCAGCAGCTCTGTCAGCTTATCAGTGGTGAGGGGCTGCAGAGAAGGAGGCAAAATCATGACATGAGTAGGTGATGGGAATCAATACAACTTAGAGAAGACGCAAAAGTTGATATTTCGCTCAATTGGATCCATTTTGCTCAATTGGAACACTTTGCACGTAATTCCACATCATCTTTGGGTTTCATTGCCCGTGAAAATCGTCAACTTCTCTTCATCGGGGGTTCACGTCTCAGAGGGAATGCTTCTTCACGTTTCTTATTGTAATACTTTGTAGGTAATCGTCTGGGACTAAAAGGTAATAGTTTGGAAGACGCTACAACTCCCGGCATACGCCCCTGGATAGCGAAATAAAATGTACAGCTCAGATTCACTAATATTCAGCTAAAAGTGCACCCACATCAATTACTGACCCTTTCCTGACTTGAAAGAGGAATCAGCTGACGTAGTAGTATTTACCAACCTGGTCCCCGATGCCCAAACACCGGTATCCACTCTTGATCACTTCCCAGTGAACCAAACACACCAGGGCATCCTGCGCAGCGCCGATACTGTTTGACACACACGTATACAACACCTCCAAACCCGCCATGGTTGCTTCCTCCGTGGGACAAACACTTCTGGTTCACGCAGGAATAAACCCAGAAAAGAAAGCGAAAATTATGAAGTCACCAAGTCAATATACAATGTGACGCAGAAGAAGCACTTCCTTACGGGTACTTTCAATGTAAAAGGAGTGTTGCACAATGATGTACTGAAAAACAGATTATGTCTCAAAGCGATCCTGTATAGGTTTTTGAGCTTTTTTTTTTTTATTTTACCGTAACTGTGATCTGTAATTTCAACGAAGCTCATTAGATCATGAAATATCCTTATGATTGCAACACAGACAGGTGCTGAGGGACAAGGCTGTAAAGGTACAAATTCATACAACATTGGGCAGAAAGACAGCACTGTTTGCAGCAATGACTATTTACTACAGTATCAGGCTGCTCACCAACCTGAATATCAAAGTGATGCCATTCCACTAATGCATTTGCAGCCGTGATGTCATCCACCCAACAGTACTTTGTGATACGTAAAGAAAAAGAACCCGCATTATTTTTTGTTTATTTTTGTGTTTAGTGTTTATCTTTTTGTTTTTGTGACACGTCTGATATTAAGTTTTCGGTAGAATGTTTGAAGGTTCTTAATTTGAAATTATCATCGCGCCGTCCGATAACCACATGCTTATTACGTGTAGTTTCTCGGAAGTGAGACATTTTGTTTTGATCCGACATTAAAAAACTTACGTGTGAAAACATGAATGAGGATAAAGTTCCGCTTTGGAAATTGCGTCGTGGGGATGCTTGCGCAGTTCAATTCTTCCCGAAAAAATGACGTGAACACCGAAACAGATATGACTTCGTAAAGTTACGCACGATAAAAAAGATACAACATTTCATTATATATAAGACCAATGCCTAATAACTATGCCATCAGCACTGAGTTCGTGATGATATACATTGCATTACAAAGGTCGACATTCACACTGATGTGTCATTATGTTCGATTATATTTATATAAAAAAAAACATTAGGCGGAAAGCTACTGGCAGTGCAGCACTACATTTCCCATGATGCACCTGCTGAGGCAGGCGGCTCCCCACCAAA
Organism: Carapus acus; assembly: GCA_900312935.1. Classification (NCBI taxonomy): domain Eukaryota; kingdom Metazoa; phylum Chordata; class Actinopteri; order Ophidiiformes; family Carapidae; genus Carapus; species Carapus acus. The sequence continues at coordinate 14,227 of OMPJ01010422.1, forward strand.
ATGGCGGCTCCCGTAACATTACTTTTCATAGTAGCTGTCACAATCCGCGCGGCTTTGTTTAGATCCAGTATCGCCGATTTAATCGCGGAAAGAGTGGAAGTGGTGTCTCCTTTAAATTCATGGAAAAGAGGTAGGTGACGTTCGATCGTATTAGACACAGGTTCTCTCCAGCCACCCTTCACTGATGCACAACCTCCCAAATGAAACAATCACATCATGTCTAGAATATTAAAATGTCTTTCAGAACAGAGTAATCATCTCGTCCGACGCGATTAAGTACTGAGATAGAGTAACGTGTGTCATCACTGGTCTCAGCATGTTGCAGATGTGCTCATTGCTATGTCTCTACTCACACATGTCAAATCGATTTTTCTGTTCATAGTGGTAGAGGGGTTGTCACTGCTGGATTTGGGTGTGTCCCCTTACTCTGGAGATGTTTTTCACGAGGTGAGTCAAATTTATTTATTCATTTTTAATTCCCTATCTGTGCTGTCCCGCAAACGTCTTCCGATTTAAACGCACAAATTTGGCAGCCGAGTATACATGAATGGCCTTTGTTTCAGGAGAGCGTCTCTCTCCTTAGGACGAGTTGCTTTTGAGATTTTGTATTTTTCTTGTTTGTACGCAGTGACATGAACACACATTTGTCTGTTGAATGCTGCACCTTATACACCTCTGGCACCTCTGGCGTGTTCTGTGGTCAGCATAAAGGCCTTTGTCTGACTTCCGGTGAAGTTGAACCTGTGTGGTATTGCTAACTTAGCTACTTTGTCAGAGCCCTGTAGGTAGTAATGGCCTGATGAAGCCTCATAAAGCATTGGAGCTTTCCCTCCAAATTATTGTAATTTGCACCTGTCTGTGTCATCTTTTTTTCCCCTCATCTCACCAATTGTTTTCTCCTGTCTAGACCCCGCTCATCATCTACCTCTTCCACTTCTTGGTGGACTACGCGGAAATAACATTCATAGTGAGTAGCCGTGGAGAGACAAAATTGCGATTGCAACAGTCATAATTTGGGTGTTTGCTGTCATGTTGTCACATTTCAGTCTATGACTGTGTCCCCCTGTTTCTCCCCAGATAGCAGATCTAACCACTGCACTGGCTCTCTATTTAGCAATGAAAGACTACAACAAACAAGTGGTAAGTAACAACTTTCAAATGTGCAAATCACTCAGGAATATGGAAGCTTTTCCTTATTTTCTAGGCTTGTGATAAAATGTGATATGATACCCTCTTCTGTTTCAGTTCACAAAACAGAGATTGGCTCTAGAAGCTGACCGTTACCCACTCGACTGCCTGGAGTTGGTTAGAAGCCCAAAAGAAATGTTCTACATTCCACTTAAAGTTGCCATGTTGTAAGTACCACCATCACCAAGGGCATATGGCTAGAGTTGTATTGCATATATGACATCATTTTAACAAAATTTTTGGGGCTGCTTTGTCGCGTTTTTATTGTTTGACCCAGGGAGTGGACGGGTGGGATGGGAAGAGGAGAGGAAGGGAGGAGGAGAGACAAGGAAGGAGGGAGATCCTTGATTGATTATATTCATGGGAATCATGGGGTACAAGTGTGTTAAAAACAAAAAATGACAACATCCATCAACAGTACAGTACTTAGGGTAGTCAAGGGGAGTAACGACAAATGACGAGTGGAGGGATACAGGTGTAATTCATCAGTGGTTGTTATATCATAATGAAAAACATTCAGGATCCTTTTTGTCGCCTTTCAGTTACTTATTGAACCCATTCACCATCCTGTCCTGTGTTGCCAAGTCCACCTGTGGTCTGAACAATGCCCTAATCGCCCTCTTCATCCTGTCTACTGTCAGAGGTTTGTGTTCTGCTCAGTTTTCACAGCAGAACCTTTTTCAAAATGGGTTCCCATTCTGTTGGTATCTGTAGCCTCAGGTCTTATTTCAGGATGTGTTCTGCTCAAAAGAAGAATTTGACAGCGCATGAGTTCTTAAAAAGTTTATCTCCTGCAGGAAGTGCCTTGTTAAGTGCCATTTTTCTTGCCCTGGCCACCTATCAGTCCATCTATCCTCTCATTCTCTGTGCTCCAGCAATGCTGTATTTGATGCAGGTAGGCGTGTATGAACAGGAAACACTCACACACAGATGGTATTACCTTTGTATGCCTAAGGTGCCTGTGTGACTTTTTGTGTTTATGTTTGCGTGTGTGTATGGTTGTGTATTTATCTAGCGCCAGTACATTCCTGTAAACCCCAGGCGGCCCAGTTTCTGGTGGTTCACCACGCAGTACTTGTTCATGTACCTCGGCAGCCTTTTCACTATCACCGCGCTCTCCTTTTTCCTGCTCGGCTCATGGGACTTCCTCGCCTCCGTGTACGGCTTCATGTGAGTCATGAAAATACTTTAACGGGTGCTTTTCTTTCTGCCGGATGTGGAGGTGTGTTTTTTTCAAATATTTATCTAAACCGTAATAACCGCCTTTACCACCCACATCCACACCCATAGGGACGTAGTTATTGCATCACATTTCATATTAAGTACATGTACATATAAGTTGGTCTGGAAATAGTTGTGTTGAGATGCAAAACTTGATTAAATCTATTTCGTTATAATAATCTTTTAAGCATTTCCAAAGGTGTCTTGTCCATGGAAATGAGAAATTATCTAGTAGCATTTTGTGAAGCTCTCTTTTGTTTCCATCTTCCCGCAGCCTTTCTGTTCCTGATCTTACCCCAAACATTGGCCTGTTCTGGTACTTCTTCGCCGAGATGTTTGAGCACTTTCGACTCTTCTTCCTCTGCGTCTTCCAAATCAATATTTTCTTCTACACGATCCCTTTGTCCATCAAACTCAAGTAAGTCGCCCACATCTGCCCACACAATGTCTTTTCAATCCCTCAGGCAATGTATCAGATCTGGGTATCCTTGTGTGTTTATATGGTGTGTGTGTTCACAGGGAGCATCCAGTGTTTCTGATCTTCATGCAGTTAGCTGTGATCTCCATCTTTAAGTCTTATCCTACAGTGGGGGACATTTCTCTATACTTGGCCTTCCTGCCAGTATGGAGTCATCTGTACAGATGTAAGTAAATAAAATATTCCAAAATGTGCAGACTTATGTGTTATGTGGTTGAGAGGGATCAGTTAACCTGTATTTGATATCTTTGGTTGTGATGATAGGTCAAAATCTGGTGCCTGAAACAGTTTTTCTCAAAGTACGTAAGAGGCTTCTGGAAAATGATATCATTTCCCTTGTGTTTGTCCCTCTCAAGTCTTGAGGAACATTTTCCTGGTGTCCTGTGTCCTGCTGGCCTGCTCAGCTCTGTTCCCCGTCCTCTGGCACCTCTGGATCTACGCTGGCAGTGCCAATTCTAACTTCTTCTATGCTATTACGCTACTATTCAATGTGGCACAGGTAAAATGAGCTGGACAGCTATCATGGCACTTACCTCTTCAGTGATTTCTCTGTGTACTAATGGTGTCTGTTTTTTCACATTTCACCCCAGATCCTGCTGGTGTCGGATTATTTCTACGCCTATCTCAGGAGAGAACACCATCTCACCCATGGGCTGTACCTGAAGAGGAAAGATGGCACTGAGGCTACACTAGTCCTAAAATAAAATGCACTGACACACGTGTGACTGCACAACCACCGAGGGACAAATCGGTTCACGTCATAGCCGAGGGAGCACACGGAAAGGCCGACGACACCGTGTCCCCTTTGTGTGTACGTTTAACTTTGGACGCAGACACCATGCCTGACACAACCTGTTGACCACTGGGCACCCCTGCGATGAGCAACATTTTGTTGTACAGGTGCTGGATGCCGACGCAGGTGGCATTATTGGGCACTCCATGAAGAGGACTTCTTTGCATATTATACTCCTTTGATGAATTTTTTTAATGCCGCCCCCTGCTGGGGATTCCTCTTCACATCCACTGGTAATGGGCTCACTTTTTGCACCACATGCTGACTCCCCAAAACTTTTGTTTCTGACTCTATATGGAAAGGAAAGTCTTATCTAGCAATTTACCACCCATTCACACTCCCAAATATGTATTTTCTCTCTATTCACTTCTCTCAAAATCACAAAAGTCAATATTGTTCATGAAGACTGGGGAAACTATTGGTACTTGCATTTGAAGTTAATGGGCAGCTGAATTTTAACAAGAGATGAGATGCATGGGTTATGCTTACCTTTAATTTATTACTATATTGAAAGTTGTGTTCGAAATTTATTTGGGATATGGAGATTTTTTCTATTCTGTCTTACGTTTTCCAATGCAGGTGAAGGATGATGCGTGAAGGAATGACTGATAAGTTACAGGAGATGATTAAAAAGCTTGGTTTCTGTATCTTGCTCTCTGTCAAAAGTTAACTGTAGTTTATTATTAATTTATATTATTTACATAAACACACAACGAGCATGCACCTAATTTCACTAACACTAGCCTCGTTTGGACAAATCCAAACAATTGCATCCACAATATCTCAGTTGCTGTCAGGGAAAATCACTCGTCATATCCACCTGAGACGTACCTGGTGATCAAACCAGATGAGGACACAAATGGCACAGTGATATGTGTATTTTCGAATTGGAGAAACTTGACAGCAATTCCAGAACTCCCTCGTCCCTTGCACATGCGCACAAGATGCGCTACGCCAACGTGGTGGACGCTTGTGACGGATGGCGCGCCTGAGTCACGTGACAGTACAGCTTCACATGGCCAACAGCGTTGATCTCGTTCCACCGTTATACCGAATGAGCAGTCTCAAACAAATAATTTAGCAAAATTTATCACATACATGTTACAGTCATGGCGTCTGTAATGATAAGTATTTTACGATAAGATAATATAATTCTTATTGCTAAAAGATCGCAGGCGCAGACGTGTGGCCCGCCCCCTCTACCCGGTTGACCAATCCTGAGCCGTTATGTCAGTCACTGGGTCGCTTCGTCACTGCTTTTCGCGCGCTCTGTGCATCACGTGTCTTTTTCGCGGGAGTTGAGGCTTTCATGTGTTAGAAGTTTGTACACCACGGACACACACAGTAACCCAACAATGGCGGTGAGTGAATACTTTTGAAAATGCAGACCTATTGTGGTATTCAGTTGTATGGTATTCATCACGTTTCAATGATAGATTTGCGTTTTGGGTATGTTCACCAAACGATCACTTAGTTGTTGCCGGGATTGCAACGCGGTGGTAGGAGGTGGAACAGACAATCGGCAGCTCAGACAAACCTAGCTTACATACATATACTCTTCAATTTGTTGTTTGAACTGTAGCAACTCGAATATTCGCCTTTGTGTTCATTTATTTGAATGCAGTTGAACTCAATTGATATATATCGCCACCTTAACCGATTGAATAACATAATTCAAGCGAATACTTTTGACTGTACACATCTACACCGTCTTTTTTTGACGTTCAAAGTAATCCCTATCACAAGACGACTGTACTGTATCGTGAGTTTTGATTAATTTGTGTCACAAATATTTGATTAATTTGTGTCACAAATATTTGATTAATTTGTGTCACAATGATTTGATGAACGAGTGTCATAATTTCAAGATTGGTTTGGGAAGGCAAATAAAATCACTCTCACTTAGTCAGGTCTGACTCAGTTTGTATTTGACATAATTGTAATGTTCTCAACTTAATTTTTTAACAAACTGACCTTAAGTTTGCTTTATGGTAAAAGACAGGATGGGACCGTGTTGAGTCTGCCCAAGTAATTGCTTTGTTATTGTCTAGGATTCATCTGAGTCATTCCATGTTGCCACGAGCCCCAACCGGGGATCCTGGAGAGGAGACCCGACCTCAAGCCCTGGGCGAGACCTGCCACCCTTTGAGGATGAGTCTGAGGGGCTCCTGGGTGAAACCCTGCCTGGAGAAGAGGAAGAGGAGGGAGATGGAGAAGAGCTGATCGGAGATGGGATGGAGAGGTGAAGACAGAGGATTCGCTTGTTGTGATTCTGGTCCTTAGTTTTTAGCGATTGATCCTGATATGTAATGCACCCTTGTGCCGGATGTATATATATATTTTTCGATCAGGGCTTAATAGGTGCTTCTTCCTTTTTCCCCTCAGGGATTACCGTGCCATCCCTGCTCTGGATCAGTATGAGGCAGAAGGTTTGGACCTTGAGGATGAGGATCTGTCTGAGCTGTCCCCCGGAGCTCGGGCTGCAGCAGAGGAAGCCATGAGGAGAAGGGACAGGGAGCAGGGCGTTAGCGGGCGACTGAGGAGAGGACTACTGTATGGTGAGGAACCCAAACAGACCAACAGATATTTTTGCGGATGGTTTCGTTGCACTCAGAATTTTTTATTTATCTAGACAGCGACGATGAAGATGAGGACCGCCCTGCTGCTCGACGGAGGCGATTGGCTGAGCGAGCAGCGGAGGGAGGAATCGGTGAGGGAGAGGAGGAAGAGATGATAGAGAGCATTGAAAATCTGGAGGACATGAAGGTTTGTTGATTCTTGTCTTGTTGCTGTACAATTACAACATAAGGCTGTTGGCACCACGTTGCATGCATTGCTGATGAAAAATGGTCAAAATATCCTTCTTTGCAGGGTCACTCTGTCAGAGAGTGGGTGTCCATGGCTGCTCCCAGGCTCGAGATCTACCACCGCTTCAAGAACTTCCTGCGGACCCATGTGGATGAAAATGGTCACAATGTCTTTAAGGAGAAAATCTGCGACATGTGCAAAGGTATCTGCTGGATGGGCGACACAACAATATGCACGTCAATGCATTTAAGATCGGAGCATTGGTTAAGTTCTCTCGACTGACATGGAAGCCTAATAATTCCATTTCTTTTTACAGAGAATAAGGAGAGCCTTGTTGTCAATTATGAGGATCTCGCTGCCAGAGAACATGTGTTGGCGTACTTTCTCCCAGAGGCTCCCACTGAGATGCTCAAGGTGATGCATCCAACAAATAAATTTTTTTTTTTTTAAATCCTCAAGAATTGACATGACATAAAAACATTTGACCTTTACTTTTACCATTGCTTGCAATCGTGCAGGTTTTTGACGAGGCTGCCAAAGAGGTGGTGCTGGCCATGTACCCGAAATACGACCGCATCGTCCACGAGATTCACGTACGCATCTGCAACCTACCTCTGGTTGAGGAGATAAGGTCACTCAGGTAAGGTGCCTGTCTGATTAAACTCAAACTGCTGTAATAAGTCCCGATCAGTGTGAGTAGCTGCTCCTCTTCCTCCTCAGGCAGCTCCACCTGAACCAGCTGATAAGGACGAGCGGTGTCGTAACTTGCTGCACCGGTGTCCTCCCACAACTCGGGATGGTGAAGTACAATTGTAACAAGTGCAACTTCGTCCTGGGGCCATTTTTCCAGTCCCAGAACCAAGAGGTCAAGCCCGGTTCCTGTCCAGAATGTCAGTCTCAAGGACCCTTTGAGATAAACATGGAGGAGGTGAAGCAAGTTTTATTTCTGCGGAACATTCTGTGACATTGCAAGTATTGTTTTGATTTTTCTGTCCTCTTTCAAACTACGTACTAAAAGAGCAGCTCTCTCTGCCCTCCTCATCTCTTTGTCACAGACTGTGTACCAGAACTACCAGCGGATCACGATCCAGGAAAGTCCAGGCAAGGTAGCTGCGGGTCGCCTGCCGCGATCCAAAGATGCCATATTGCTGGCTGACCTGGTGGATAGTTGCAAGCCAGGAGATGAAATAGTGAGCTATCTTCCTCCATCTTGTCAATCATATGAGAATATCCTTCACATTTTTAAAACTCGTAAAAATGTTGTCGTCTCAGGAGCTCACTGGAATCTACCACAATAACTATGATGGCTCTCTGAACATGGCCAATGGATTCCCAGTCTTTGCGACCGTAATTCTGGCCAATCACATCACCCGTCGAGATGAGGGCGTCGCCGTGGCGGAGCTCACTGATGAAGACGTGAAGGCCATAGTTTCTCTGTCAAAGGACGAGCGGATAGGAGAGAGGGTGAGGACAAAGACTTGTCAACAATATTACAACAATACTATGATTGGGCGTGTGCGCTAAGACTGTCTTCTGTGTAGGTCTTTGCCAGCATGGCGCCATCTATATATGGTCATGAGGACATCAAGAGAGCCTTGGCCTTATCGCTGTTTGGAGGTGAACCCAAAAATCCAGGTAGGCACTGCCTAAAAGCTTACAGCAATCACTGCGGTTGTGTGTTTTATGGCTGTTAAATGATGTTGAAGAGTCTGAGGAGATCCCATGAGCGTAACTGGAGTGTGTTTCATCTAGGTGGAAAACACAAAGTGAGAGGGGACATCAATGTGCTGCTCTGTGGAGACCCAGGCACAGCCAAGTCCCAGTTCCTCAAGTACGCAGCAATACAAATCCTTTTTTTTTTTTTTTTTTTTTTTTGTCATAATCCAATGTTAGATATTCAGCCTTAATTTGTGTCTGAAATTTAATTCTTCCTTTTGATCTAAATGGGTAAGACTACTTGAGTGATTTTTAGTTATTTTTTTAAGAAGTGTATCCTATGACCCTCTCTAGTCTTGGCATCCCTGTGCCTCTGCCTATCAAGGGACAATTTCCCATCAAGCTAGACATGTTTTTTGCATCTGTTGCACTGTCACTTTAAGGATTTTAGGTGGCACAAGAGTATAGCCACAAAAAAAGCATTGTTGGCACTCTGGTTTATAAATGTAGTGGGTATGAAAATGAGAAAACATCAGGATCAGATTTTCCAACATTTGAGTAAGAAAGGAAAATAAGGGCAGGGCATCATTTAATTTGAAAATTGCATTTCTTCTGCAGGTATGTAGAGAAAGTGGCGAATCGAGCCGTGTTCACCACAGGCCAGGGAGCGTCCGCCGTGGGTCTGACAGCCTACGTGCAGAGACACCCAGTAACCAGAGAGTGGACGCTGGAGGCCGGTGCTCTTGTGTTGGCTGACAGAGGCGTGTGTCTCATCGATGAGTTCGATAAGGTCAGATATTGCTTCGTCATGAGAAATGCACAGAACAAGTCACTCTCCTTTTTCTATTGTTGAATGGGTCACAGTTGTACACCACTCATTGCTTCCTTTCCTCCACCTAGATGAACGACGCAGACAGGACAAGTATCCACGAGGCCATGGAGCAGCAGAGCATCTCCGTCTCCAAAGCCGGCATCGTCACCTCCCTGCAGGCCAGATGCACAGTCATCGCTGCTTCCAACCCAATCGGTATGAATCGCTTTTGCAGGACTTTGTTTCTGTCCAAGGCCTGTAAATAATTAGATTAGACTTGGCAATGCTGGTAGCAACTCCAATTTAATTTCCACCCCACCTCAAAACTCAGCTGATGAGTCGGTATTTTACACGCAAGGAGATGAATCACTTTTCTTTTTTACAGGTGGCAGGTATGACCCCTCCCTCACCTTTGCTGAGAATGTGGACTTGACCGAGCCCATCATATCACGTTTTGACGTGCTGTGTGTGGTCAGAGATACCGTCGACCCTGTCCAAGTAAGCGCATGAAATGCAGATTTGGGGCCGTTGATGAAGCAAAATGAAGAAATTTTCAAATTGGCCTGGCCACACCTACGGCGTTCAACAGTTTAGTTCGGGGAAAGCGAGATTTTTTTCTCAACTAGCAGTGTGATGTGACCTCGGATAAGCAGAAGAAGACAATTTTCACACATTACTCACGCCTTTTAGTCACCCGATTTGTATCATTTTAAGGTTGTTTTTTAACCAAAACACTTAATGTTGGCTGCTATCCAAAGTTCTTCTGATGCAGCCTCACGGGCATCAGTCACTAAATTGCTGAGTCCCTCATCCACGACCTTGAGCATCATCTACATAGATCAATGTCCGAAGCTCACCCCAAACGATGGCTTTGTTTTCCCCAACCAGGATGACATGCTTGCCCGCTTTGTGGTGAGCTCCCACATTAAACATCACCCGAGCAACAAAGACAGCGGCGTGGCGTTGGAGGAGATGGTCCTACCAAACTCATCAAATGTCCCAGCAATTCCCCAGGAACTCCTCAGGAAGTACATCATGTACGCCAAAGACAGGGTACGATCTCCATTAAATGTATCCTCAAATGTAACCTCAAATATGGACATGAAATGTAAATTATCTGTTATATAAATACACATGAATTATACATGAAATCTCCTCTTTCTGTCCAGGTTCATCCCAAATTGAACCAGATGGACCAAGACAAGGTGGCACGAATCTATAGTGAACTGCGGCGAGAGTCAATGGTGAGGCCTCATTTCAGCACATGAATTTGTGGTGGCTCTGTCTGGATGTTCATGCGGAGAAATGATGGGATTTTTCTGTACTAATCATGATTGAAAACCTCCAATCATTGTTTGCTCCCTACAACAGGCCACAGGCAGCATCCCCATCACCGTCCGCCATATTGAATCCATGATCCGCATGGCGGAGGCTCATGCCCGGGTGCACCTGAGGGACTACGTTCAAGAGGACGATGTTAACATGGCCATCCGAGTCATGCTGGAAAGCTTCATAGACACGCAAAAGTTCAGCGTCATGAGAAGCATGAGAAAGGTCAGTGGTCACGCATTCGCAATAAGTTGGATTTAAATGCATCTCTCTATCAATTCTGAAGTAAATGCTCCTCTTTTTCCACCATCGCTGTCGCTAGACATTCAGTCGCTACTTGGTCTTCCGCCGGGACAACGATGAGCTGCTGCTCTTCATCCTCAAACAGTTGGTTACTGAACAAGTAACGTACCAGAGGAACAGATACGGAGTCCAGAATGACACCATCGAAGTTCCTGAGAAAGAGCTGCAGGACAAGGTAAGGGATCAAATATGTTTGTGAATATTTCAATCCTGTGGGCTGGCAATAACTCAGATGGATAAATTTGCCATTTTTTCTTTTACAGAAGTCGAATAACTTTGATTAATGCTTCAATATCAAAAGTAGAATTTGTTCAGTTACTTGCTGAGGTGGTCTACCACCTTTCAGTCATGTCATTGCTTTGAAATCATAATTTTTTTTATGCAGTTTATTTAGGAATTGAGTTCAGACATATGTGATTCCACATGACAAAAAGGAAATATTTTAACCTGCTTTCTCTTTCTTTTTCCAGGCCAGACTGATAAACATTCACAACTTGAGCACCTTCTATGACAGTGATGTTTTCCGCTCCAACAGATTCAGTTACGATGGCAAGAAGAAGCTCATCATGCAGCAGTTCTAGAGAGCTATTTCCTTTTGGGGTGAAATGAAAGGTCATGAGATGTTGTGCTTTGGTTTTAAATGCGATAATGGGTCAGGCGTTGGCTGTTGTACCATTATAAATGGTACAATGGTGCAAATCGGAGTGTACCATTGGGCATTTCCTCAGCAAATGGTGGCAGCTTTTCTCCATCGGGTCTTCCATCTGATTGATGACAGTTGACTCCAGAGATGTTCATCAGTTTGAAATGTAAAGAACTGTATTTTGTCTCAAGATCCTCCTGATAAACGGTAAAGATGGAGAATGGTTGATTAACCGGCACATCTGAATATGACGCTTAGTAGTTTGCTGGCAAACATTGGTGGTGTGCTGTTAGCGTTGCCAATTAACTGTTGGACAGAATGACGTTACAGTGGAGAAGCTGAAATCACAAATCTGACAGCAGAATTTGACTGGGGAACTTGGGTTACTAGCTGTTAGCAACAATTCTGAGTTCATTTTTGGCATCAATGTTCCACGTGTTTGTGCAAAAATGTGTACTGTGCGAACATGTGTATTTAGCATTGAAGAGGAGAATCCAGTTGTATGAAGTTGGATGAGTTGGATGAAAGTAATGTTTGAAAATCTTCTACATGTTCTTCAAGTCAACCCACTGACATGAAACTAATTTTATAAATTGAATCCCTGTATGGACCTCTGTTGCAGGGGAAATACTGTTTTGTGGTGTAGTGAATGGATAAGATGAAAAATAATGAAACCTGGCAAAAAAAAACGCTCCAATTTGTTGTACATTGTTGAAATTGTATTGGATATAATGTGTCACTGAGTTAACGATTTTTTTTCAAGTAAAAGTGTGAAACATTGCGGCCAGGTGTTTTACTGAATTATCCTTCCGCTGTACTTAAAAGCTTTTATACATTTAATGTATATTGCTCTTCCCTTAAGATAGAATATAATGATTATACCCACACGTATACACAGGAGAATCATATAATTCACACCATTAACACAAATTACAATACCGACGTCCAATAAATGGACAATTTTCACAAAAGGCTACTCTAGACTGTTCCTGATACCCAGATCCGAGTTACCTGGAGAGATAATTCGTGTCCCTGAAACTCTTAAAGTCCTACAGAAAAGAGAAAGGGGAGAAACCTTGGGAGGGATGATTCAAAGAGATTCTTTGAGAAAAAATGTTAGTGACTGCGCCTCATTCTCTCAGCACCTGCTGAGTTAGTAACACCTCTATCTTAGCCAACTATTTTCTGTTCTTTTTTTTTTTTTAGGACATATGCTTTCAAAATTCAAGTGGCATCTTACTGGGATCTGATGACAGCCTTGTCCTTTTTAATTAAGAATAATATGTTGGAAAAAGTGTTAAAAAATATTGGGACGTCAGGAGGGTTACACAACGGGCGGGCAAACTACGGCCCGGGGGCCCCATCAGGCCTGATGGTCTTCTCATTCCGGCCCGCCATCAATTGGTAGAGAATTCACAATTTTGACTGCATTCAAAACAAACAACAAAAGCAACACCAACCAAACACCAGACTTTGATGCAGTGGCAAAGATGGGCGAACAACAAAACCGGTCCGATAAAAAGGTAAATGTTACACCCTAAGGTTGTTTTTCTGTTTCCGTTTGATATGTCTGCACCTTGTGGTGACGAATCCCATCTGTCTAAATGTAAAAGTCATTGTGGCCCCTTAGCGGATATATTCGCCCACGACCGGGTTAAATCGATTGGTGCGACATCTAGTGGCCATCTGATGGAACAGCAACCAGATGTCCATTGATTCGGGTGTCGGTGCGGCAGATAGGAGATCCACTAAGGCGCATTCCGCGCACAGCTGATCTCCTCAGTGCGTGTCCGTGACTTCCCGTGTCTCTGCTTGGATGTTGCAGACCATTTCGCGGCGGCGCGGGCAGCCGTGAGCGCAGCCTTTCGCCGACGGGGATATCTTTACAGCCCAAAATCTCCCGGATCTCCCACGGTCAGAACCACAACGAAGATGTGCGCTGCAGCGGACATGCCGGGCCTTGCCTGCATCATAGTGATTGGCAAGTGCATCGCTCTCACGCATCATCTGCTGCATATTTACCAGACATTCGATTTTGTGCAGTCAGCTGTGGTGATTCTGTGACATTTTGTGTTAGACAGGAGGGGGGGAAGAGACCCAGAAATAACAGGGGTGTTAAAACAGGATGACGACTTAAACGCAAACTCATCATAGTCATTTAAATGCCTTTTATAGATTTGACACGTGTGTCACCTGCTGACCTCAAGCATATCTTGTGATTAACAGCCAACAGTGAATTAACAGTTAAATGTTTAAATGTGCTGCAGCTCAAGTAAATCAGGCAACACACATTGCAGTATCTGAGGTACTGACACATTCAGATATACAACAGGACCTGCTGCGGACCATCAGAGGGGTATTAAGAAATTTTGACATCCATCATCATCATCATCATCATCGTCATCGGTAGTTTTAATTTTAGGGATTTTCTTTAGTAATGGCTATCCAGTGTTTTCTTTATGGTGACATAGCAGCAACGTTGCACCACACACTAGTGTGTTTATGAAGTCAGGACATGTGCTACAATGGCAAAACTGCCGTAGGAATTCAGAGCCTGATGTGAGATTGTAGAGAACCCCAAAGCAACACTGTATGTTTCTTTTCGTGAAAATCCCAAATCACGTGTGGACTGAATCATCTCCACATCACCACAGGTCCAAATGTAACGCAGAGCGGAATCAGGTTGGTCACCATCAGCGTGCGGTGTAGCTCACAGTGCAATTAGCTGCTTCGCCGTGCCACATAATTGATGCTTTATCATGCCTGCTCATGGTTTAGTGCGACGGGCATCGTGTCCCATCCTGCGTCCCCCGCCCCCCCTGCTCCCTGCCAGCAAAGATCTTATGTGTTAAGCCCATGAGGTGCCTGTTTAGATGAGGTCCATGTTTTACGGACCTCGGAGGGCCTTTCTTGGAGCAATGAAGGCGCAGAGTTGCCCATGTGTTGTCAAGGGCAGCGGGCAAAACTACCATTGTCAAGATAAAAAGGACATGAAGCGTCAAAAAGAATGTAATGAAATAACGATGAAGACGTCCTGCCTTTTTTTTTTTTATTTATTGTTGTGAAGTTGTTGTGCACGTTCGGCCATAAGGCCTCTTGCACCTCAACTTGTTTTCCAGGGTGTTTGAGCAATTAGAATCAGCTGCTTCATCACAATGTTGCGACAGTGGCAGCAATAGGGAAAGGAGATGTGAAAAAAAAAGAAAAAAAGATTTTTAGTGCCTTGCAAGGCAAAATCCTGCAGCTTAATAATGGTAAACAGCGAGAGACCCCATATGGATTGAACTTTGGATCTACTGAGAAGGTTGATACTTGGATTTATGTAAAAAATCTCCTTTGGAATTCATCTGAGTGCTCATTGGTTATACAGTAGCAAATGCAGTGTCTCTGTTGAACTGTACCGCTATAGTTACACTCAGTAATCTAAAACTAGTTCATTACCATAATGACCATATTTCAGTGAGTTATGATAAACTGCTAGAGCATCATCCTTGTTCAATTTTAGCAGGCACATATGAAGATGAAAACTATCCTTGCCACAATCATTAGAGGATTGGAGGTTTGGTATTATTCTCAGATTATACTGGTTGTGTACATTTTATTGTCACACTGATGTTATGGCCAAGACTGACCACAAGCAGGTAAAAAGTTGGTACTGATGCAAAGGAGAATGATTTGATGATTATGTGTGGGCAATCTCCAGTGAAGCGCCTGAATGCAGCACGTCTCTTTACCTTGAAACATTTTCCACACCATACAACATTGGAGGAGGCATTAACTAAAAAGCACCGATGCAGTTTGTGCCAGCAACAATTAAGAAATTACTCAACGGTGTTCAGCCCGTCTGTTCACTTTGATAGTTACTGTAACATCGTGGTAAATATGATGCGATACCTGAAAACAGAAAACATAAAAGAGAATGATGATATAATATACACAGACAGACATAATTCAAAGACATACTGTATCTGCTGCTTGCCATGATATTTCGTGTTCCTTTTAATTTTCCGGAAGGCAGTACTCCTATTCGGCGCCTGGCTACCAAACACTGCAGCCTCAACTTTCATTTTGACCTTATCAAGTGAAATCTGACACAGCAGTCCTGGTATACCCAAGGCAACTGTGGACTACAGGACTATCATGCGGCAACATTTTGGATATTGTAGAAAAAACACATGACAACATTAAGTCAATAAAAATAGTAAATGCTGCATGTGTACCTTATAATAACAAACTATAAGCAGTGACAACATAAAATGCAGTGGATAGGACAAGGTGTCATTTTATCGATCTGGGCTGGGGGTAAAGAGAAGAGAAATCATGGCAGTGAGGAACAAAGCTTCGGTATGAACGTCACCTTCAGACAGTGGCTGTAGTCCAGTCCTACGTCACAAGATTCACAAGATATCACAAGATTCACAAAAATGCATTGAAGTGTCAAAACCATAGAGAAATCGACAGTAAGATGGTCCAACCGGTTGGGACTCGATCTGAAGAAACCAGGAGATCGTCCAAAGACAATGGATGATCTCCACATTGTCGTCCATGACAACAGGATGACAATAACTCCATTAAGTACATCACAGAGCTGAACGTACTGTACTTATAGCGGAGGTCGGCACACTAGAGGAGACAAATGAGAGTATAAACAGGGGTTGGGAGGGAGTGGTGGACAGGAGAAGATCCCTCGAGCAGAGAGATTGATGAGGGATGAACTGGTGGTGGCAGAGATGAAGATGCTGAGGTTCTCTGCGGGAGTAACCAGGTTAGACAGGATTGGAAATGAGATCATCAGAGGTGGGACTAAGACAGAGCGATCCGCAGATCGAGTCAGAGAGGCAAGACTGAGATGGTATGGACCCATGCAGAGGAGACATAGAGAATGTATTGGACAGAGGACGCTGGAGATGGAGCTGCCTGCTTGGAGGAAAACAGGCAGACTACAGAGAAGGTTCATGGAGGTGGTGAGGGAAGACATGAGAGCAGTGGGAGTGTCAGTTGAAGACGTGAAGGACAGGGGGAGATGGACACAGGTGATCCACCATGATGACACTTGGGAGGGAGGTCTGGACACACAAACACACGAAGTCAAGGGGAGCTGTGAGGATGACGATTAGATTGAGGATGATGATGATGATAATTACTACTATTGTTGTCGTGTCGCTACTGAAGACAACATGCTAACGATAAGCAGTATTTGTGCGTTTGTCCTGTCCATGTGAGAAGAGGCAGTACCTTCTTTTGGCTGCCTCCATTAGGGGTCGCAACAGTGGATCGTCTTTCTCCACCTTCTTCTGCCCTTCCAGTCATCCACTGAAACACCCACTGCCCTCATGTCTTGATTTGCTTTCAATGAAAAATGAGAAAATAAATAGTGTTCCACGGTTTAAAATTATAATCCAATATCATAATAAGTGAACACACATAATATCACATTCCTCCCTTTGCCTCATTAATCTTATTCTATTCGTAAACAATAGTTGCATTCATTATGTGATGAATTTCTATGTGCGTCGCACTGTAAACATTGTATTGGATTCTGTAGTTACATTTCTTGACTGTATGTTGAATATAAGTACATGTATATACTGTATGTCCTAATATACCAATAACTAAATCAAAACATAGTTATACACATAAGCCCAGTATAGTGACTTATGTCAGAATTCACCAAATGTCCTCTCCCTCTTCTCTGCAGCTCTTCTGGCCAGCTGTGATGCCTTCAGACTAAGCTCCTCCCAGCACAACATACCTTTCAGCTCGCAAGACGAAGGTCCACTCCAACCACGCTTCATCCAGGACCTCGTCCGAGTAAAACGCCACAGCATCCAGGACATCGTCCTTGCCCAGCCACATTTGGTCCACGACATGGGCCGCCCAGAGATACACACCAAATCGCGTTCCCAGGCCAGGAGGGAGACGTCTGCTGGCCAGGACGTAGAGAGACACTACGTCACAGAGGACAGGAATATGGAGGATGTGGATGAGATGGAGGTGAGCTGAAGGTGGACGTGAAATGCATGAGACTATATGTGTGTTCAATTCAATTCAGTTCAATTCAATTCAATTGTAAAATCGAATTCTAAAGTCCAGGGTGTACAGAATGAACCCTTCTGCTAAAGGTAAAAGGTCATTATTGCTATAGATTATTCAAAATTCCCGTTGGATCATTTTATTATGATTATCAAATTGCTGCATTTTCATCGCTGGATTTAAATATCTGTCTCTTTTCAGCGCATGGTCCACCTAACAGTTCCCCAAGGGACAGACGGCTACTCAGAGACGGAATTCCTCAGCGGGCCAGGAGCTGGCGACATGTCCCTGGAGGCCTCTGGCCTCTATGGCACAGATGCAGAGGACAGAGAGAGGGGCGAGGACGGAGGAGAGGACAGGGAGAGGGACGGTGGGAAGGAGAGGGAGGACGAGTGGGAGAGAAATGTCGGCGAGGTGGCGGAAAAAAGACGGCGAGATGGCAGAAGAGGGGAAACGGAGAACGGTGACAGACGGGAGGACGGACGGTTCAAGGCGGTGCGTCCTTTCGGTTGGGAAGTCAATCACACGGCACCAGATTTGGACGTCCAAATTGGTAAGTACAAGTTGTAGCAGTTGGAAGAAGTAACCATCAAAAACGCTAATAGTGTAGGTTTGTGGAATTGTGGACATAAATCAGGGAGAGTTACAGACTGCAGACCAGAGACAGTGTTTTTAGTTGTTTACCTCATCACAAGTCCAACTTATTGACGCTTTCATGTTCGTTCCAGACACTGTCTGCGATGGAGGGAGGGGGGTTAAATGAGGCGTTGAGTTGAGTGATGGCAGGCAGGCCGACAAGGATTAGCAAAGCATGGAGGGATCCAGCCGCGGGGCGCACGCCAGAGAATTAGGGTCGTACCGGGGTTGACATGAGTGGATTGGAGGGGAGGCTTGAGGCTGTCACGATGCAGAGGACTGCAGACACAACACGCCCAGCTAAGACATACTGTTAGTGGGACACGAGACGAAACTAGCGGGGAGCAGGAGGTGGAGGAGGACGCTGGATCAGACAGACGTCGTCTGTGGTCGTCTTGGCTTCGTCCTTCAGCTCAGACACTGCAGTGTGACTCAAGAGCTTCTCTACTCACACGCACACATTGAAGGAAGGTGGACCGTAAATCTCAGCTTCCTACATTGTCTATGCTAGAAGTAAAAAAGGGAGCATTTGAGCCTCTGGCTAACTAAATTGTGTGGCAGTGTATCTGATGAGGAAATGCTATCACTAAGCATGCAGAGACAAAGGTGTCTTTTACGTGTCCCTTTGCATCTCTCAGGCTACAGTCCATTTTCTGAAAGCGTTGAGCGTTCCAGAGCCTCTTCCTCAGCTGAGGTGCATAATTTGGAGCCCGTGGAGCAAAAAGCTTCCCCAGCTCTGCAGGTGAGTGCGGCCAAAACACACAATTGCTGATTACCTGCTAAGAATTCTGTCTGTACCAGAGAACTGTCTTTCAAATGTCTGTGTTTTTTTAAAATTCATTCATATTCAACAGAATGGAAGAGATTCACACATGATTTCTCTTCGAGGATGAAACTGTTTTCCAGCCATCAGTATCTGATAGAGCAAAGAAGACGTTCTCCCTTGAATTTCTTAGCAGATTATGATAACCATGGCAACCATTAGCATAGGCTGATGGCACAAAACATCGCCGTGCTCCTCTATTTTGTGCTATAATTTCAGCTGACAACCCCTCAGAAGGGGCTCTTGGAGGTTGAAGGCGAGGAGGAGGAGGAGCAAGAGGGTCAGTCCAGCGGTTATGGAATCCTCTTATCCTTGATCACCGCAGCAGCCACTGCGACTACCTCTACTTCTTCTGTGGTGGGTGGAGATGCACGAGGAACTCTCATCCCTGAGACTGACACAGGCACCGACTTTGCGTTACCAGATGACTATCTAAAAGGTAAACAACAGGGACTCCTCAGTTAAGCAGATGTAGCTCATGCCCCTCAGTTTGTAGAAAAAGCCTGTGTGTAAATAAATCAGCATAAACAGCATTTGTGTCTCCTCGGGTATCCTGCCTATGTCCAGAATGACATGTTTTGGCTAAGGGGGTATAAATCCTCATCTTGATACAGATGCTTTTGTAGTAGCTTTTGTCTGTATGACGATAAGGATTCTCAGGCGAAGGGATGACGGGAATACCGATGCCAGGTATTCAGTATTGGACTGATGTCCAGTTTAAGTACTTGGTGTCTGCAATGGCCTCCGATACCAACTGATGTTCCTCAAGGTACAACGTCATTTTCTCGTCAGAAGACAGCGTCTCCTGTTACTAGTAGCATACTCGTGCGTAAGCACTGCTATTCATTCTAAAACTGAGATAAGTGGTCTCCAACATCTTTGCTTTAATAACAAAACTGATCCTCAACACCAGGACTTTGGTTGGTTGTCTTGAAACTGTGGTTCACTCTCCTGAATTCTTGAAACGATGAGGATTTTGCAAAAAAACAGTATTTGAATAGTGCAGACCCCCATCGAGGATTGATTTGTAAGGTGTTTCAACATGACTTTTTATTCTCTGATCGTCCAAATGTTATGCAGCGTGTGGTTCTTTACTCCGGTGAAAGGACACTGGTGTTAACGCGATATTTAACATCTAAACAAAGCTTCCAGAGCAAAAGACCGAGATGAAGAAGAGTGGGGAGAGACGCATACAGAAGTAGGGGGAAAAAGACTGATCGCCCTGCTCACCACAGAATCCTCCCCCACCGTTGCCCTCACCGACCCATCCTGGCACTTGCTGGAAAAGACGACAGCGTTGCAAGCAACAGGATCAGAGGTCAGGGGAGGTGAGGTCACAGAGTTTGTCCTCCCAAACGGTGACCTCGGTGACATGCAGGAGGCACAGCAGGTACTGCACTCACATCGTAGGATCTGCTATACATTACATTGTCGGCAAAAGAGTACATTTTAGGTTTTGGCTCAATTTTTCTGATGTTTGAGGGTCAAACTCCTTTTTCAAATGTTTCAGATTGTATGTGTAGACTGGAGTGAGCTGACAGGACGTGGGTACGTCATCCTCAACATGACCCAAAACTTA
Source organism: Carapus acus (assembly GCA_900312935.1). Taxonomy (NCBI): domain Eukaryota; kingdom Metazoa; phylum Chordata; class Actinopteri; order Ophidiiformes; family Carapidae; genus Carapus; species Carapus acus. Next base: position 34,528 of record OMPJ01010422.1, read on the forward strand.
AACTGTGTAAGTATACAGTATATTACAAAAGCAGAGTTGCAAGTCATTTAGCTGACATTTAGGTCATTTTCTTTGGTAAATAGTAAATGCAGTTAATTTCTGTCACAGTGAGACATAGATGGTTTGTAGAGATAAGCATCTAAAACTGTCCGCAAATTGGGTGCCTTTTTTATGTATGCACTCTACACAAATTCTACACAAGTACCTTCACAACAAACTACCGGTAACCACTTTTAATGAGGTCAATCAAGATGAAGGAGAGACAAACATTGTCCTTATTTTGGCCAGTATTTATAGAGAATGAGGGCGAATTTGAACAATGAAAGTTGTTTAACATTTGCTACAATGCTAAAAAGCTCATTTGAAAAATTCTGGTCTGGAGGCTACTTTGTTTGTATCATTCTCTAAACAATACATCTAACTTGGGCGCCGCCACTGCCATCTTCCTTACAATGCATTTTGGGTAATGACATCAAATGGTTGCCCACATCTTGGCTGTACCTGCTGTTTTCCTTATCAAGATCAAAACTAATAATTGATAAATAATAAATTCATAATGAGTACGGTAAATAGAGAGCCAAATGTCACTGATATCAATATTGGTGTTGAAACTTGATATTTTTCAACGTGACACATCATTAATTGCAAAAAATCCTTTAGTGGGGAAATCCTTTATTCTAATTGCAGTCTTTGTTGAGGAATAGTAGGATGCTAAGTAAATTGACACAGAACATCTGTGGGAGAGGCTTTATGAAGTTGTAGTTCTTACTTTTCCCAATAATGTTGTTCACATTGTAGTGACACAGGGCTTTTTCACCCAAGTGTGTGTGCCTGCCCGACAGGAGGAGTTTCGGATAGATCAGGGTGTCCAGCTACTGAGGATCATGGAGCAGGTGTTTGCCAGACGGATGAACAGCCCCGAGGGATCGTGGGTGCTGTACATCAGCAAGCCCACACATCAGCAACACCAGCTGCTGATGAATGTGGCCTCTGAACATGGTAGACACGCAAAACCTCATATCATGCTTGAGTTTGAATGGAACATCCTTAGAATTTGTTCTGTTAATGTTCTGTGTTCCTCTTTTGTCATAGTCAAATTTCACTCGGATTACATTCACAGTAACATACGAAGAAATGTCCTGATTTTTGCAGGTGTTATAGCTACAAAGGAATTGCTCGGCATGCTGGGCGAGATCAGGAGAAGTTTGAATGAGGTACGTCCGTTACCGTTCTGCATCTCATCCAGTGGTTGGCATAAACAGAGAGAGTGAAACAGTTTGAACAAGAGAGATAAAGTTCACATCGGACTCAGTCTTAATCGATACCTTAGTTTAAAAAAAGTAAGGTCCATGTATTGGGTTCCATCAGTCAATCAATTTATTAATGATTTACTTTATTGGTGAACCCCAGAATAACAGAAAAGGGCTTTAGAGGGCCACTTTGCTACCAAAACTTTTTCACCCCAAAGGGTTTTACAGACTCTTACTGTAGGTTCCACCCAGTTGGTGACAGAGAAAAGCTCCACAAAATCTGAGGGGAAAAGGAAAAAAACCTTTGGAGAGGCAGTTCAAATTTGGACGCAACTGTCTCAGGGGCAGTTGGTGGAAGTACCACAGCTTTGTGTGTTTCTTACTCATTTGCACCTCTACACGTGCTCATCTACGTTTCCTCAGGTGGGCATCCAGGACTACAGTTCAGCCGTCAGTTGCCAGTCCCGACTCACTCAGACGCGCAGTGACTACGGCAAGCTGTTTGTGGTGCTGGTGATCATCGGCTCCGTCTGCATGGTCATCATCACGTCTGGATTTATATACATCTGTTGGCAGAGACGTCTGCCCGCGACGAAGACCACGGTATTCAAACGTACACACACTATGCACAGATTGCTCGACTGTTACGGTTTCATCACAGGTGTCCCATTAAATGTGGTGTGTACTTACTTAGCGGTTCCGTGCTGAGGATCTTCACTTTGTGGAGAACGGTTGCGTGGACAACCCCACCCTGGATGTGACAAATGACACTCAGTCTGAGATGCAGGAGAAGAAGCCAAGCACCAATGGACTCAAAGCGAGCGGAGACGGGGCCAGTGAGGACAACAGCCGATGGCAGGTGATTGGAATATTGAGTGACTGACAACAAGCACGAAACTCAAAAAATGAAGTGTGTGTCAGTTATTTGTTAAATCTCTCATCATTTTCAGGGGTTTGTCAACCAGGGTGCAACAGAGGAGGAAGAAGAAGAAGAGCAAGATACGCATCTCTGACAGAACATAGATAAAGATTGACAGAACGGACACGGGGTGCGCAGAGGGTTGACACAGAGGTGAAGGATGCCAGAGGGGGTCGGATGAGACGTGAGAAAGATTATGGAGATGGGGAAATGAAATAGAGGAGAAGGAAGAGGAGATGTTTGGTAGAGAAAATACAGACAAAACATGAAAATATGTCATTGCTGTCGGTTGGCTCAAATATTAAATGACAATTCATGATCACGCAGAAGTGACTAGTAGAGAAGTCACAATTTTGGCCTTGTGACACTGGGGTTTAATTAAAACTGTCGTCACAGCTACGTTCTTTATACACTTTATAATTTGCCATACCATAATTTAGGGACACATGTAGACCCCTCTAGAGACAGGATAATGAAGAAAACACTTAAATTTGCACAGTTAGTGCTCCAGTTTAAATGTGCCTGATGACTCTGGCTGTTGGCACTTTACAAATATGAATGAATTTTAATAGAGTGGTCCACCTGCAGGTATGAAATATAAATGGTTTGAGTGCCTTGAAAATGTCAAAATCCTATTTTGCCATTTTCTTGCGCTCAAGATAAGATAGGAAGAGAAAACGTTTATTCATCTCAGCGGAACACTTGTGGAAACATGTTGTTCTCTCTACACCTCATCATTGTAATGTGTAACCAATCAGTGAACAGAGTTAGATTTCTTTACATAGATACATCCTTACATAGTGTCTCTGCAGTGGTCGCAACAAAGGTGGTGACGTCTTAAACCATGGCAGTTGTCAAAAGATTTGTCAAAAACACTGAGTGCAAAGAGTCAAGTTTCATTAGTTAGCAATTACCATAGCAATATTTGACCCCATTGTCATACCCCACTAACAATAGCTTCTTCTCTTTATTTGCATCTCTTGATGAAGAGGTGTTTATCAATTGTCTTAATCACAACTGTGGGTATGAGGACCTAAAAAAGCCGACAATTGCCAAAACAGACACAGCATAATGTTCAGGGTACGCTAATGCGTACGATTGTCTGTTTCTCTGTTCCGCTTCTGGTAATGATCATCGTCGCCGAGGATATTCATGGTGCAGTCCAAAAGTTACGTGGTTGCTAAACCTCCGTGCTAGACTCGCTGGTAGCATAAAATGCTTGTTCAGTAGCGCTGTAATAATTTTGTCATTCACCCCACAACACTAACAGGCTTTACGTATGTAAATGTAGCATGTTGTGAAGTTGATTTACTAAACACACAAGGGGAACTCGATGTATCTGGTGTTTTAAACAGAATGTGTGAGTCTGCTTCAGCAGGATTGTGTCCTCCCTTCTGCCACAGCACAGGTGTGGCTGAGGGAGCATCGATACCAGCGGCACAGCCTCCTCATCTAAGCGTTTAGGGATTAAGCTTACGAACGAGTCGTTGCGGCAATCACAGAAATATCCGGAGTCAGTAAGATTTTGTGAGAGTACAGCTGTCACACACTGAGCTATAGCAGTTACATGCAGTACAATACACTGAACATTCACATCCAAGTTGAACATTGTCCCGAAAATTTGGGCCTGTAATGGACTCCATGTCGCGCCAGGGGCCTGAATCAAATCAAAGACGTTAGCACTTAGCAATGAGCTGTAGCACTTTAACCGTTGACCTAGAAATTATTAGATCTATTGGACACTGGGATATTGGGGGCGTTCCAATTCACAAACAATCACACATATCTGTCTGTGTTAGTTTGAATGATTTCCCCTCAAGGCTCGTGTTCTTATTATTGTCGTCAATTTCTGTTGCAGTTACTGTTGTTCGTCTGCATTCTATAAAGATCTTGCCTGTATTTCATCTCTCAGACTTTTCAGATGCAACAATCCTCTATATAGCTTTGCTGTAACACTTGCTAATTGATATATGCTTTGTCAGCTTAGCAAGCATTTCAATAGCCCCCGGGGATGCACTTAGACTGGAAAATGCTCCATCCTGAATATGCTGCACATTGTTTAAGTCTGAGATATGAGTCTGAGAGCACAAGGAGAAACATCCTCCTCACCAGTATCACGCGGGCGCATGCAGCTTTTAGCACTGCAACAAACATCAGTGTTACGGAATGTTCCGACCCTGTTAACAATTCTGTTAACCTGAAATAAAACATTCTAACAGAATGCAGATTTTGTCAGTGGAATCAAAGTTTTATGCTCTGTTTTTCAGCAAAGGTTTTTTAGTCGGAATAACTTTATATTGTTTGCCGTCATGGGTGATTGTGGCATAAAGTCAGTGGCAACAAAAATCTTTTTTTCACAAACAATTATAGCTTCTCGGGTTTTCATCAAGTAGGTACTTTACCAATCCATTTATCATTCAATCCAAGAAATAGAAGCAAATTACTGAAATTATTGAAATTTAGGAAGTAATTGCATACATCTAAGTAATTGCATACATCTAATTTAATGTGTTACATTGTTTATGTATGTAACTATTTGAATGTCTGTTGTCCTACAATAGTTCAACAATAATAATCATCAATAGTACTACAAGTAGCTCTATAAGTGGTGCACCGCTACTACTACTGCAAGTAGTACAAGAACTGTTACAACAACTATCTGAAGCACTACAACTACAAGTTCCAATATCACAAAAACTACAGGTAGAGGTACAAGTGCAACTAATGCACAAATACTACAACGCGTGTGTTTAATATTTTTCACACTTTTACGTATTCAAAATTAAGTCAGCCACAAGGGGGTCACCTCCTCGTGCTAAATAGCCCTGACGTTAGTCTCCAGCACAGTTGTGTCAGGAGAGGCATTCGGCACACAGTTTGTGTCATAAATAAACATGTGGATCACACACAATGTGATGTTGAGCAACACGGTGCTGGAGAGAACTATGCCACTGTTGGCAGAGGACTGAAAGGAAACATTGTGGTGGAATGAGGAAGGACAAGAAAGCATTCGAAGAAAACTGAATCCATACATGGGAAGATTAACACAAAAGATCGTAAACTGTTTTTAGTTTTGTGGTTATTTGGTTCCCAGTACCTACTGTATATCCTACTATGTATTGCTTTCCATTGTCAATGTTTTTCCTTCATCTTCATCAGTTTTTGACGCACATTTGAAGGGTAATCACAGCATCTCCACCTCCTAAAACACCAACTACCCTCATGTCTTCCCTAACTATATCCATGAACCACCACCTCTGTGGTCTTCCTCTCCACCTCCTACCTGGCACCTCCATCTCCATCATCGTCTGTGCTATACATCCACTATCTCCCCTCTGCACATGACCAAACCAACTCAATATTGTCCCTCTGACCTTGTCCATAATTTGCTTCATGTTGGGATTAAAAATGAAACTATTAGAGGTATAGAGGACATGTTTATGCCCGATCCTCATCATCTTCAACGCGGCCACCTCGGAGGAACATCTACTACATTTACAGTGACGATGCTGAGTATAATAGAATAGAAAATCAGAAATTAACTGGTGGTATGTAGTCGTGTAATCTTGTAGGTAAACATACATTCTGTTGTAGAATTCATAGTCAAAGTGAGGAATGTTTAGACAGGTGGTTTTGTGGAGTGTGGAAAGCCTTGGCTGCAGGAAATGACCGACGGACTAATACCCATGGATCAGAAGATTGACTGACCCTTGACCGGCGATGGCCATGGATGACTTGGGTTCCATCATCGTAAAACCTGGACGAGTTAGGAACAAGCAACCCTGAGGAAACAATGGCCATCAACTACGGAAAGGGTAGTTTGGGGTTCACACTTCATGAACTGACTTCAATACTGTTGGTGTCAGGGAAAGGAGACTGAACATGGAAGCTTTTGTTGATTGTACAGCCCGACTGCACAGCAATTGTAAGTAAACTTCATTTGATTGAATTTACTGTAATCTGTCAATTATTTCTTCCCTCTGATAAAAGAAAACGTGTGCGAGAGAGAACCTTCAAACAGCCACATACTCATTGGTGAAATAGATTTAAAGTATAGGATCACAAGCATGCAATTAAAAGCAAAATGAATCATATTTTATTGCAGAAATCCACTTGACTCCTGATCTTGTCCTCCTCAAATGTAGGATGAAGAGTTATCTTTCTAGGTTGGTTTTTCATGTCCAGTAAAATTGTGATACTTTCATCTCTTTTACTATATTTTCTTGTGCTCTGTTTTATAGCTTTTACTATTCTTAATTGATTTTAATTGTTTTTATTTGTAGTCCTCTCACTTATCATCTATTGTAAAGCACTTCAGTTATACTGGGGGGATTGTTGTAAAGGCTGTATGAATAAAATAAAATACATTTACAATTACAGTTACCAATTCACCGACGAAATACAGACAATAATCTAGATTAAAAATTGCTTGTTTGAGTAATTATAGTTGCTAGTCGATGAACTCACCACAACTTAGAGCCACGGCGCCCTGTAGCGCAGTGTGCCTGTAAGGCCACAAGAAGAAGAAGCTGTTGCTAGCCTGCTAGCTTCACGCTGTATACGCAGTCAGCGGTCGAGGCGGTGATGAGTCTAATTTTAAACTTTGTGTTCAAAGCGATGCAGCAACGCGTCGGGTCAGTGCTTCTTAATTGAAATACACAACACCAGAGATAAATGTAGATAGTTCACTCTTTGGTTCGCTACCATCAACACTACTCAGGTCTCGACTATCATTGTTGTTGTGTCAAGCTAGCATAGCCTGCCTCTCTCCGTGCTGGCCTTCATCGGGAAACACATTCTTAAATTGTCCCCGTGGAAATCAATATTAGCCATGCCTACTCAAGAGCAGAAGGTAAGGTAACGTACCTATAAATGAAAAGTTCTTATTCCCATATTTGTCTCCTCTCGGGGATATTTCTCTGCTGTGGATCTCTTACTTAAACACAAAGAATTCACTGTTGACATTTTCATGACATCACTCGGACATTTTGTAAAATTTGATACGCGTAACAGTTTACTAAATTTACTGACAGATGCGATTAGTTTTGATATTGAAGATGAACGATATACATGAACTCAACGTAATCACTTTGAAATGAACAACAACTCCTACTGGTGTAAATTTGGCACGTCAGCCAAGAGTGACAAGAGTTCATGGTCTTGGTTATGAAGGACTGGTCATTTCAGTAACCACGCCATGTGAATTTACCAAAGGCACCGAGGTAATGTAAACAAATAACTTTGTTGAAATGTTAATTTGAGTTGGTTGATAATATGGAAAAGTTGCGACTTCTAAACAGATCTCTGCATTTTCAATTTTATAGAGTATGGTCTCTCCCCACTCCATATCGGAGAGCGCCTTTAAGTTGTTATTTGGCGCTATACAAATAAGATTTAATTTGAAGGAAATTGACTACAATTTCACTTGATCATTTACGTGGAAATGACTGACCTCTTTTATGTTTAGTTTTATTATCTATGTAAGGCCAAGTATTCAGATCAGAAAGCCCCGCGCAATTGAAAAGTCAACTTAATAGTGCTCAACACAGTTATAAATAAATACTTTGGGTGATGTTTCATATTTGGATTAGAGTGCGGAATAGTAACCAGCAGTATTGTGTAACATGATACCAGTCACACAGCCAGTATGCTAGCTCTGATCAAGAGAGTTGCCTTACAGGCAGACTTGCATCAACATTTTTTCACGCGTTCATCTATTGTTAGCCTGTTTTTTTTCGATCCATGGTTAATATTTGGGATGATCCAGTGTCTCATCAGCACACACATTTGTGAGCTGGGTCTATTGACCTGAAATTTCACACTTATACCACAATGGTTGACGAAATTAGTGTTGATGTCATAGCACAGACACATTGTGAGAGACAGTTGCCTAATGTAGCCCCCGATGTTTCTCATATAGACATCAGTCTATGCTGTTCATGATTGTTCATTTGCTTACCTCTGTCTTGCAATGGCTGTCATTTCTTATTTGTTACCGTCTGGTTGTGTATATAGATCAATAAATGGAAGTTGCCGGAATTTCATTTGTAGTCATTACAGTTCACCACATTAAGAAGTACCTTCAACCAGTTACCAATCGGTTGTCAGAGTCATTTCATTACTTAACCAGCATTCTTGTGGCACAGAGTGTCAAAAGTAGTAAATGTGAATGCTCAGTCAGCAGAAACACTGTAATTTGAACTACCCTAATGCAGTTTTCATCTTCTTTTTCTCTGATTTGCCTTCTGCAGTGATGACAGACGACATACAGTGTATTCGACGTGATCCCGCATCATCACCCCTCTCTTGGACTGGACCCATCCACCACATTGTTCCACCCGCTGAAGGCCGTCGGTCTGTGCCGCGGCTCGCTTCGCAACCTTGCTTAGCCTAACGTACACATTGCCGCGTTCCAGCCGTTTGTGCGGTCATCACCCTAATTGCCAAGCTCTGTGTGCACCTCGTGTGTGAGCACCACCACCGCTACTCTAAGACAATGTACTGCCTACAGTGGCTACTTCCTGTACTGTTGATCCCCAAGCCGCTGAACCCAGCACTGTGGTTCAATCACTCCATGTTCATGGGCTTCTACCTGCTCAGCTTCTTGCTTGAGCGGAAGCCTTGCACCATATGTGCCTTGGTCTTCCTGGCTGCCCTCTTCCTCATCTGCTACAGCTGCTGGGGCAACTGCTTCCTATACCACTGCCAGGATGGAGCACTGCCTGATATTGCCCACGATCCGGCAATCGTTGGGACATAAGAGACGCAGGTTGACTTTGAAGGGTGCGAAGGTGTTTCATGGGGGTGAAGGGTTTGTCTCTTTGGATCGCAGAATGTTGCTGCCATGCTGTCAAGGGCGACAAAGCGGATTTAGAGGTAGTTTGATGAGAATGCTGGAGGGGAATTCCACAGAACGTACACACACAACCTGAAAAGGAGAAGAGCTGATATCTTATAGGGGAATGAGAAGGTGCTTTGGGTGCTTCAAAGATAAACAAACACTGACAGTGGCGCTTGGGGTTGAAACAATGTGGAAGACGCTGAAGGCGGAGACCATTTTGACACGACATATGAGAGAGCTGAGACATTCTGATGTCCACCAAGCTTTCATTCCAGCATCTCCAAACCAATGCTCAGGATGCAATGGACGTTACACCAACTGATATCCTGAAGTAACCACTGTGTCAGTATTTCTGTTTGCGTTTTTTTAAAGCCCACCAAGGTATCCACAAGAACTGCTGTTTGAAAGAAAGGCTGATGTATATAGACGCACCCCTTTTGCTGGTGTGCTGGTCACTTTGTACCAAACAAAAAACACACTGGCAGCCATGAGTTCGATTTTCATGCTTCTAGAAAAGGAAAAAAAGAGGACAACAGCTCAGCCTCTACGAATTGAACCTGCGCGAAAGGTTCACTCGTGCTGAATTTGTGTAATACAACCGTCAGTACGGACAGCACATCGATATTTGGACAATCAATAACTATGCTGTGAATAATTTCCCCGTCGCTGCGTTGTCATGGTGACAGACATTGTGACATTAGACATTGCCCCTCCTCTTGTCTTCCGCATCCTCTTTTCCTCACGTTTGCTTGTGGGCGAGTGTCTCTTGCCATCAGAAAATGAAATGCGAGTGGTACTTTTTTTTTTTTCTTTTCCTTTTCTTTTGTTTGTTGGTTTGGGTTTGTTTGTTTTTTTGCATGAGATGCATTTAAGTTGGGTTTTTTTCCAGACATTTTGTTTGTTGAGTGGTATTTTAATTAAGATTCTGAAAGTTGGCCGGTAGAAGAATCTTGGCGTGCCTGTGCAGAGGGTCAAAGAAAGAAGGCGTGGGTTGACTTCGTACTTTTATGATAAAATGCTGATAAATCAAAAAAGATCTGCTGAATTGCAGACGTTAGCGTTTTTTTTTCTTTCGCATTCAATAATTCATTGCAGCTTGAATGTGGCTGTGATGAGTTCAATTATTGTAGGTTTTTTTTTTTGGTTTGTTTTTAACAGTTGATTTCAATGGAGAATGTCGCAAGGAACTGTAAGCAATATGTAAAGCTTATTTAAAGAGCACTGCTGTCATACAGTCAATCCATGCGTCACTGTCACGTGTTAAGTGTGTGTAAGTGCGTGTGTGTAGGTGCTCGCGTGTCTCGTCTATGTCAGTTGTCATGTAGCAGTGTTGAACATGTTGTTTGACTACATGATACATTTGGTTTTAATTAAAATAAAGTTTCTTCTCCATGATGCCACCTATTATGTTTTGACTTTCAGATGGTGGATAGATTAACATACATATATCTATATTTCTTTGCCTCTGCATTGTCCTTAAAACAAAAAAATCAAATATTAATACCAACAAGAAATAAAGTTATTCAAAATCAAGGGTAAAATTGAAGCAAATATTTATAATAAAATGCATTAGAAATAATACAGTCAATAATGCCATCAGCTAGGAGTGTTGCTGAATGACTTTTCTCTGCATTCTGAGTCACCATGGCAGCCGAATGCCACCCAAACTGGTTAAATAAGATGAAATTCCACGCACCACAACCCCTGCAGAGTTAGGCTCAGCCCCACTAAATACATCAAAACCAGTTGGGCCAGGAGTGTCATGCACGTGGCTTTTCACCTGCTATGAGACAGAATGCAATACATGAAATGCATAGTTCACATGGTAAACATTGTTAGCAATAGAAAAGTAATATTCACATCTGTGTCATTGAAATACATATTCAAAAGAGAACAAAAACCAAAAGATGCAGTCTGTCACTTTCGCCATGTTGTGTTGCTCCTGCTAAACATTCTCAAGCCAGTGGAAAGTGGCACCAGGGGACACGAGGAATAGACATATGCACCATCCACATAAGTAGCTTTGTGTGAAAGAAATGGGGAAAAGTGCACTAATCCATCATTGATTTTTTTTGTTCCTCTTGTAAATCAACAGGCCGCGAGGCCCAGAGATCACGCGAAGCCCTTTGGATTTCGGTGGTCGCTCCGCAATGGAGAACATTCTTTGATCGACCACACACCATTTTGAAATCAGAACACATGTATGCGATTGTCCTTTCAATACCGGAACATGCAATGTCATTGAGTCTGCTGCTCTCAGTGCCATCATTAGCGATCTGTGGCTGTTTTCCTGTTGTACAATGATGTGCCGTATTTCCTTCATATGCAGTGTGCAAGTCATTGTGTTAAATGCGGTGTTGCACATTTTATTCAAACTAGAGAATGGTTATCACTGTCTCCTTGTTCCGATAGGCTTCTTCTTGAATTTCAGCGTGCAGCTGGTCCATTTTATGGAAAGCCAGGTACCCCTTTTTACCTGCAGACAGGGAGATTGTAAGAGAGCAATTAGGAATTGCAAGGGAGTTGCCAAATCAAGTTGAGACAAGTTGGTGGCTGAATGATTTTACCAAAGGAGAGGACAGTCTCTCTGGCAGCATCTCGAAGATCTTCATCCATTGACCTCCATAGATCAGCTATTTGGTCCACGCTCTCCGTTGCCTGGCAAATACATACAGTATACACACTTACAGTATTTGTGTCTGAGGTGAGAAGAAATGGGAGGTGTGCGACGTTCTCTTCGATTTTGTGTGGCTCACCCTGAGGCATTGCAGAGCCAGACAGGCTGCTCGCTGGATTGGCACATCAGCATATTGTAGACTCTCTGTGTAATAAACCACAGCCTGCAGAGAGATGTAAACGCATGCAGATGTACGATTAAAATTCTGCGGTTGAAGGAGTCATGATACATTTTAAGAAACATTGCCCAAGACCATGTCCACGTCATGGCACACCTTGTTCCTGAAGCATTTGCAGCCAGAAGCTCTGCGAAGGCATTGGGCAGCAGCTTTGCATACTTTGAGGTTCGAGTCGATCTGCAGAGCGCTCAGGGTTTGTAGTGTGCTGCTGAGTGGGAGGAGCTCTGCAATTCGCCGCCTGTTCAGCCTCTTTAAAGTTTGCCGCCTTTTGGGACTCGACAGGCCTGAGACGAGGTACACTTAAACAAAAAGCAAATGATGATGAACCCTGATTTTCAAAAACAGAAAGAATTGAGACGGTGTAATTAAGTGAATTAAGTTGATTCTTTTTTTTTTTTTTTTTTACATAGAACAAGGTTAAAAATACTTTGCACTGCGTGACTGATAAGAAACTGCCATGGTGACTTGTACCTTACATAACATCTAGACCAGGGGTCACTTATGCTGTGCCTGTAGGCACATGGCCCTCTGCATGGACAGCTCAAGGCACCAGTGAGACATGTCCTGAAATATGGGTCCTGTTCTCAACATGTGGAAAATAATTACCCCACATTTGCCGATGAGGTTGCACTCAATCTCAAAAAGGTTGGTGACCACCGATCAAAACACTTCATCTGTCCAGCCATGCAAATATATCCATACATATGTCTTCAGTTACACTGTAATAGACACACATTGTGCTTTTCCCCATAGGGAATAGCTGATCTAATAAAGCAGTGGTTCTCAAATGGGGGTACGCGTACCCCTGGGGGTACGTGGAGGTACTGCAGGGGGTACGTGAAGCTGCATATTTCAGTTTTGACTGTTTTTTTCGCCTTCCTGGTGGTCACCGTCTTCTGTTTTTCTTTTTTGTTTCTATATGCAATGTTTGCTATATGGATGTATTTGTCAGGTTCACTGATATAAGTTGTTTGGCTTTAATAAATCAGACAGTGATTTTACAGCACTGTACCTCTTTTTTCTTCCAAAAATGTTTTGCCCGTGTCAGGGGGTACTTGACTAAAAATATATTTTTAAGGGGGTACATCACTGAAAAAAGTTTGAGAACCACTGTAAGAAAGCATGTGGTAGCCATGCCAATGGTGCGACAGAACCCATAATGCCCTGCCACAGCTCTATAGCATTGGTTCGACTGGTTATGAGCGCCACTATTTGGCCTTGTGTACTATATATGATCTTCTGCTTTCTGCTACATTAGTCCGTGAATC
>OMPJ01010423.1:0-24966 GCA_900312935.1 Carapus acus
AAAAAAAAAAAAAAACACAAAACGCCATGGAGTGACGATCAGACCCAGACACATGTTGCAAACACACTTGAATACCTGATCTCATAATTGGACATCATCAACAGGTGAATGCGGCAATTGACATGACTACATCACAGGTGGGAATTCTAAATACGGGCATGGATGTGGCCCAGCACACACCTGTACCAGACAGTTACCTGATGACCCAATAAGGGTCGCCAGAAAGCGGCCCTCCTCGGCAGGAACCCTGACATTATCCTAACTGAACTTGGTCACTTGAGCAGTAACGGTCGTTGCACAGAGTAGAAAATGTGAAATCTGCAAAAAATACTCATCAAGTGTTTAATCACACTGACAACACAAAATGTAGGGTGCAACTTGAAATATCAAGCGGTGTCAAGACCATATACTAGTGCAGTCACCCAAGTGGTTAGAAGTCTCATCCATCATCATCTGAGTCCTTTATGTTTTGGTGAATCTGCTAATTTGCCTTGCGTAGCCCGCCAGAGGGCTCGAGGGAACCGACTTCATGACTACTGACTATTTAACCCAAGTGATTGACCCAGTTGGCTGACATTCCCAGCCCTGCTGCTGATGCTGCAATTTTCTCGCCTCCTGTTCACACCAGTTGCCTTCATCCAGCAGATCACCTTTCTACATATGGTGAACATCGTCAGTATATATTGCACAGATAACAAGCCAAAAAATCCTGTTTTGTGTAATAAATTACGCAAGGATATCCAATCTACTGGTGTGTCGCAAGAGATATAATTAATTACAACATAATTAGTTTGTAGCGAAAGTGAACCATTGCTTTGCAGCCATATTTTGTCACTGGTCCACATACTGTATATCCAAACTTTCCACCCTTCCAACATCTGCGCCTGTGTTATAATAGCTGCTGAAACACACCCTTCTCATATTTGTGCTGTGTCCAGGGATCAGCCCCTCCCAACGACCCATGCTGACGCCAGCAGTCATGTTGATTAGCTCAAGTGTGGAGCCATGGTGAGGAACAGATGGAATGAAATCACCATCTCACTGTTGTGCAGGCTGGACAAATGTGGGTGTTTGGCACCAGAACCATTGCAGTTGCACAATTTCCCTGTCCTGACTTTCCCATGTTTCATTTCGACAGATGAAAAACACATTGAGGTGATATCTCTTCGTCAAGTAGGATGCACAACCTCATCCACACCTTCAAACAAACCCCTTTGTTGAAAAGTAATCACAATGATTAATCCTTGATGTATAACAGCGGCACTTTGTTTTGCTCAATAACCCTCCACGTATTCAACCAGAGCACAATTGTTTGGTGATAATACTGTGTAGCATTTTGAGCATAATTGAACACATCAGGATGATACCATGGCATTGTGCATAATAATGGGAGCTGTTAGATGCATTTGTGAGGAAAATGAGGGCCAGATACTTGTGCAATCTCTCAGTAATAACGGCATTCAGCATCTTTGTCAACAATCAGGCATCCCTATTCAGACATACTGTTCTTGGTAGCCGTAAGTATATCCACTTCAAAGCATCAATTTCAAAATTGTGCAAATCTAACTTATCTATTCAGTAAAAAGAGACCTGCCTTCATATGTTACAGGTAAAGATTTCAGTGAAAACTTGATTTTATTGTTTCTCTGCATCTGTTTGACCCGTATTTGATCATTGAATATTACTTATTTGTGTCATGTATTGTAGTTGTGTCAATTGGGATGTTAAAACATCCTTGCTCCTGTTTGCATCTAAACAGTACTTGGAACTGATATCAAAATAACAACAATGACGACGACGACGACAACGACGACAACAACAACAACAATGGTGTTCCATGGCTCCCTACAGTGGAGCGGCCTTTCCGTGATTTAGCAGCTGTGAAAGCTCAAGCGGTGGATTCCCCCCGAACAAGAAATATGAACCAAGCAACAGACCAGGATGCTGCAACAATGAATTTGATACCTACGGCAGGTAATGATGCGACGTGAAAATCATGCTGTTGGGCAAAATATGCTTTGTGGATTTGATTTATTCACCACAATGACTGCATCCTGTGATTGCCGCCATTTTACAATTTGTGTTTATATTCTACATTTTTCAATTAATAACTTTGATTCATGCAAACTAAACCCAGATTTTGTCTCCCTCAGACTGTGTGAAATACATTCTGCTCACAATCTCTTGCATGTTGTTCTACATTACAGGTCCTCAAGGACATTGTAGGACATGATATAATTTGTGTAAGATTAGTCAAAAAGCAAAGCTGTCTGCCTTTGGCCCTACATTCACTTGATGAAATGCTAAATATCATATGCCTCAGACATACGGTAAAAGAACAGCCAAATTGAAAATGAAAAAAGTGTAAAAAAAAAAGTCTGTTAAATTCACCAATTGAAAAACTCTAATTTCCCAACTCAAGAGATCAATGGATAAATAAAGTACCGATGTACCTACCTACTTACCATATGGCCCAATGGAGGTTTCACATTATAGAATAGACATAAGATAAGACAGTGCTTATGGATCACTGTCAGTGACAGGAGAAGCAGAGGACTAGATGTTTTTTCTTTGGAAAACAACGATGGTTTCAAAATTCAAACACGACTTGACATGCAGTAGTGATTTATTGATGATAGGGCGTACGTCCTCCTCTTTCCTCAGATTAACCGTCTTGAAGTGCAGCGTGGCAACACATTGGTAGAATTAAAAACACGTATGCCTGTATGATCATGCAAAGATTTGGCCAGTTGATCAAAGAGGAAACGTGTGACCGAGATGCATTACTTGCAGTTGTCCTGATTCTTCCAGTCATTGGCTCTGCATGAACTTTTTTTGTCTTTGCCCAGATCAATATGGCTTTGGAGGCATGGCAATTGAAAACATTATTAATATTTCAATGCAGATACATTGATTTGCTCTGGGCTGAAAGACAAAATAAACAAAGGTTGTTATAGTTTTTGCCAAACAACACCAAAAAAACTGCAGAAAAATCCACTATGCTTGCACCACAAAGCAAATTGGGAAATCAATGTTTGATTGATGTCATCTATCATTGCATTTCCTAAAAATTTTTTTTTCTGAATTGGATACACAAATAGTGGACTCCAATGGTTTTCTAAGTGTTATTTTTTTCCAAGAAATTGATAACATTTAAGACACATCATACAGAAAATACAACACTGCAAAAGCTGAACCGATTAATATTGAAAGATAAATATCTAGTATTGAAATATTGAACAGTACACCAGTGCATTAATAAATGAAACTAAAAATGTGTGACACCCACCATACCAGAGCAAAGTTGTATATGGAATAGTGGGGTTTGAATAGGTTAATACACAAAAAAAAACATGCATATCTTGATTTTACTCTGTTTATGCAACTTAATGCAACTTAAACTGAAGTCTCACACTCACAATCACACCTAACATCCTACCTCCAAACAGCCTCAAACTAAAATGGAGTCAGTCAATCGGATTGCAGGCTCGGATTAAACAGAAACTTCAGCTAGGTCCTGACAACTACCCAAGCCACACTTGTTATTTCTCAAACCAAACAAGGTTGTATACGTCCCTGTAGGGTGCCAAGCCTTTCCTGTCTACGTTGTGTCCTCTTGCATTTTTTTTCACTCACCAGGCCAGGGTATTTGAGAGCTATGGGAGGGGACATAGCTCTAAAATCAAATGACTCAGCATTTGATTTTAGCTCCTGTTTAGTGCCTCTAGCCCTTGTTGGCACCTTTTGCAATGGAATAATGAAATGATAAAAAAGCTACAGGTGAGGAGAAGATTAGGACACTTATTTATCATCAATCAAGAATGTATTGTGCAGGTGAAATCATTTGCACAAGTCAAAAAAAAAAAAAGTTTGACTTTTAAAGTTTTCACGTACAACTGTTACAACAGAAAAACAAAAACCAGAAAAGTCTGGGTCAGTACGGAAATGAAGCTCGAATACAGAGAGTTCAACACCCTCAAATTTAAATTCACCCTGGGTCTCCCCTTTAACTACCCAATTTGGAATGACTAAAGTGACCAGTGCAAGTCAATCCGTGTACGATTCCATCCATCCATCCATTTTCTGCCTCTTATCCGGGGCCGGGTTGCGGGGGCAGCAGTCTCAGAGGAGAAGCCCAGACTTCCCTCTTCCCAGACAGCACCTCCGCTGGGAGGACCCCGAGGTGTGCCCAGGCCAGCTGGGAGACATAGTCCCTCCAGCGCGTCCTGGGTCTTCCTCGCAGCCTCTTCCAAGTTGGACATGCCTGGAATACCTCTCTAGGAGGGCGTCCAGGAGGCATGTAGATGCCCGAACCACCTCAGCTGGCTCCTCTCGATGTGGAGGAGGCTCTACTTTGAGCTCCTCCCAGGTGGCAGAACCCCTCACCCTATTTCGTAGAGTGCGTCCCGCCACCCTGCGGAAAAAAATCATTTCGGCCGCCTGTACCCGAGATGTTGTCCTTTCGGTCATGACCCAAAGTTCATGACCATGGGTGAGGGTATAGGAACGTAAATCGACCGGTAAATCGAGAGCTTTGCCTTCCGGCTCAGCTCCCTCTTTACCACGACGGAGCGGTTCATTGACTGCATAACTGTCCCTGCTTCACCGATCCGTTGGTCAATCTCCCGTTCATGAACTTGTGAACAGGAACCCAAGATGCTTCAACTCCACTTGAGGCAGGATCTCGTCTCCGATCTGGGGGGTGCTAACCACCCTTTTTCGGGCAAAGAACCATGGCCTCAGATTTAGAGGTGCTAATTTTCATCCACGCCATCTCACACTCAGCTGCAAACCGCCCCAGCGGAGGTCCTGGTCTGAGGGTGCCAACTGGACAACATCGTCTGCAAAAAGCAGCGATGAGATCCTGTGGTCCCCAAACCGGACTCCCTCCAGACCCTGACTGCGTCTAGAAATCCTGTTCATATAAATGATGAAAGGACCTGTGACAAAGGGAGGCCCTGCCGGAGGCCAACATGCACTGGGAATACGTTTGACTTACTGTCGGCAATGCGGACCAAACTCCTGCTCTGGTCGTATAGAGACCACACAGCCTGTAATAAGGGGCCATGAGCTCCATACTCCCGGAGCACCCCCAACAGAGCACCGCGAGGGACCCGGTCGAATGCCTTCTCCAAGTCCACAAAGCACATGTGGAATGGTTGGGCAAACTCCCATGAACCCTCCAGTTATCTGTGGAGAGTATAGAGTTGGTCCAGTGTTCCATGGCCAGGACGGAACCCGCACTGTTCCTCCTGGATCTTAGGTTCCACTATCGACCAGATTCTCCTCTCCAGCTTCCTGGCATAGACTTTCCTGGGGAGGCTGAGGAGTGTGATCCCTCTATAATTGGAACACACCCTCCGGTCCCCCTTCTTGAACAGAGGGACCACCACCCCGGTCTGCCAGTCCAAGGGCACTGTCCCCGACTGCCATGCGATGTTGCAGAGGCGTGTCAGCCATGTACGATTCGTTCTTTCAATTTTTGTCTTGGAAACAAATACTAAAATCCAAAACTATTTCTGTTTTTGTTTTTGTCCATTTTGGAAACCAAAACGAAAAAAATTAAACCCATTTCCAATTTTTTGTTTTCTCATTTTGGAATCAAAGTCAAGAAAACGAAAAACAAAAAATCGAAAAAATGCCTATTATTTAATTCTTCATTTCTCGGCTCAGATCGAAAAAACTAAATTGAAATACTTGAAGAACAGGACTTCATTTGATTTTATTCTTCCATTGGTCCGGTTTTCGTGACCCGGGAGGTTGGTGATGAGTGGTAGCTTGCTAGCATTCATGCTCACTAGCCACCATGATTGATCATAACAGCCCAGAGCATTCAGTCCTTCCACCGCTCTAACTTGTGGGATATTTCCACGTATGTCAAACCACTGTCGAATTGCTCCTTGATAAAGGTAGCGTGTGGTTCCAGCACTGCCATGATCAACAGATGGTGGCTAAAGTATTACCATTATATCATTACCAAACTTAGGGGCCCCATAAACCGGACCGATTAAAGAATAAAATTACATTCAGTCCTTGAGTCCCGTTTTTCCATTTCGTGTTTTCGACGGGCGTTTTTTTTTTTTTCTTAAATCGCGTTTCGTTTTCACGATTTTGATTCCAAAACGAGAAAAACAAAAACGGAAATGGGTTTCGTTTTCTTGTTTTCGATTCTAAAACGAAAACTGAAATAACGGCCCAACACGTTAACTTGCATGGGTAGACATCCGATTGTTAAATAAGAGGGACGAAGACAAAGACGTCACCTCAATACTTACCAGATGTGGGTAACTAGCCATGTGGTGAGCATCGTCTCAACAGTCACTGTACTTCTTACCCCCTACCCCTGCTTAACGTGAGCGCTGATTGCAGCCAGGTGCGCTGCAGACAGAGGGAGGAGGGTGACAAGGCCGACAGAGAGAACAGGAGGGGCACTCAACAGTGAAGAACAAGGAATCCTATTGATAGAATAGGGAGAAGACAACATATTAAGGCAAACTACTGCATGTAGTCACAGTTCCTTTCAGCAAGGTTGTACAAACAAGAAATAACTGCTACTTGTGTAATTATTGCATTGTTATTCAACACTACAGAAGAAAATGAGGAAAACCAGTGTTTCCAAGCCTTTTTCAGCTATGGAACACTTTTACTTAAAAGAATATCTCACAACACCCCCTCGGTGTCCGAGAGTTGGTGGCAGAAGAGTGTATGGTCCACGAGCCAATCTTTCTGCTATAATCTTATCAGTGGGGGTTGGGGGTTGGGGTGGGTGTGTGGGAGTACGCCTGTCTTTCTGCGTTTGGCCGTGAGTTGTCAGCAGGGGTGAGGAGGGGTTCCCCAGTCTGAATGATATCGCTGACAGTGGTCATAGGCTGTCGTAAGCGGGCCATATGTAGCGCCTGCCTACCATAAAAAATTGTACCGAGGCACACCTGATGATCTCTCACTGCACACTTGCGTACCACAGCACAGTGGTTGGGAAAGACTGAGATTAATTGTATTACAATATATTGTGTATCGGGTGACAGTTTGACATAGGTTCACAAACATATTAGGGTGCAACCAGCCAGGGAAGAAAGGAGGCAAAACCTGATATAAAACTCCAAAGAGTTTGAGATGAACCAAAAACTGCAAGTTTTGTCCTCCCAAAATGTCATTGCGGTTGGGAGCATTCTGTTCAATTGTGACAATTTGCAACATCTACAGTATGTGAAAAATTTGACTGTAAATTAGCAACAAACTCCAACCATTCTCAGTGTCAGAACAGAGGTCCAAAGCTAATAACGTGGTCGCTGGAAGAGGGCCGGATGACTTTGGCACTGTCGATGATTTGGGCTTGTTTGGGCAGTGTCCAAGTCATAGGCATCTGACACGGGAACACAATCCATACTCGCAGCTCCCACCTGTATTGTTAAGGGAACGTAATCAGGAATACTTGATGCTATAATCTCCATCGACGTGGAAGACTGTTACCTGCACGTGAGCAGCTGTTTTGGCCAGCACATAATCAATCTTGTAGTCAAAATAGGTGGGATAACAGGTGCCACCGTAAGTCAAGAAGACCTGATGATATTGCTAATAACTTGGTGGAGAACTTGATGTCAAAAGCCATTAGTGGATAGTGTAGCCAGCAACATGATTCCTGGAGTGAAGATTCCCTGATTCCCTTGACATATTGAAGCCCAAACTTGTTTCATATCTCTCATCATCCTGCCACAGCCACCTTGTCCTCATTGTTTACATAATTTCGTCTTTGCAGTAGTAGTTCCTACCGCACACCTAGCCTGTGTGGAGAGGGACATTTTCTTTGAATAGAGCTTCTCACAGTATCTTAGCCTATTTGTGGGTTGTTTGGTTTTCTTCCAACCCCTTTTTGTTTTTTACTGGTTTTTATTGAAAGGTTGGTCTTGGTTGCGAGCAATGTGTATCTGAAAAGCCTTTCGATGTGCTGGAAATGAAACTGTGATGATAAGTGGTAAGTTCAGTTATTGATTAAGGAGGACATTGCAATCAATTAATTCTACTGGTAATGTTGGGAAGGAAATATGGGACCATGTGAATTATTGATACTTAAGCAGATAGATGACAAAGTGGCCAAGAACCAAAAACCAAAATCAGGTCAGATGAACACAATAAACGTCAAAGGAGCCTCACTTATAGACAGGTGGAACAA
The DNA here is from genome assembly GCA_900312935.1 of Carapus acus. NCBI lineage: Eukaryota > Metazoa > Chordata > Actinopteri > Ophidiiformes > Carapidae > Carapus > Carapus acus. The sequence goes on from OMPJ01010423.1 coordinate 8,171, forward strand.
AATTGTGTTGACAAATTTGGAGGTGAATGGACAAAAGTTGATAAAGAGTGAGTAAAAACATTACAGGAATTCAACAGATACACAATAAAGACAAAGTGCTCAGCTTTGGAGCAATGGATGAAATGTATGAGTGTGGGTGTTAACAGGGAAAATGAGGTATATTTGTCCCATCAAGCGCATGGTGTAACATGACTGATAAATAATGTTTGCTTAATGTGAGGTCAATCATTACATGTATATACATACTGTACATGTAGATACTTACACAGCCTCCTTTTTTCTGCCCCAATAGAATATCAGGGGTACCATTGAATCATTGAAATGTTTTCCCCCTCACTTCACTCTGTGAAGTCTCGCAGATCATAAGTTGTGTTTTCTTTTGTTCATCTTGGTTTCTTGTTTTGTTTTGTTACTCAACTGCCTTGTCTTTTCAGAAACCTCACTTCCTGCCCGAATGTCTCCTGCCCCTGATCACTGGCCCCACCCTGATGTATCTCACCTGCGTTTTCCTCTCCCCTTGTGTATATTTAGCCCATGCCTTCTATTCAGTCAAGCATTCCAGGTTCCTAGTGGTGTACTCTCAGTGTTTTTCGACCTCCGCCTGTTTTTCGACCCTGCTTTTGTCTTCGCACCTTTTGGATCTGTTTGGATCCCTTTTTGGACATCTGCATCCTCTTTGTCATTAAAGACATCATATCTTGGAAGCTCGAAGCCTGAGTCATGCGTTTGAGTCTGCACTCCGATCCTGTCACACTCCAGTAATTATGACACACACAACCTAGTTTTTGTCCCTACTACTATAATTCCAGAAATGTCGTGCAAATATCAATGTTCCTTGACTTTCTGACTTAACAGTGTTTTGTTTTAACCTTTTGGATATCGTGTATGTGTTTCTCATGGTGAATGCACTTTAATGTAACTTAATGTCATGTCAGAATCAGAATCAGCAAAGTTTATTTGCCTTTGCGGTGCAATTGATGAAAACACAATTTATGTGTTTAAGCCACAACGGAGCCAATCTTACAGTTGACGAGTAATCACACAATTCTTCAACGTAATTCTTCATTTTTATCCTTATTTACAATCTGTAGTGTTAGTATAAAAAAAAGAAAAAAAAAGGGAAATCCTTTTGAAATTGAAGAATATTCGCAAAACCCCAGAATCGTCCCATGCACTTTGTGTATCTCTTGGTGTTATCATGTCTGGCCCATGACAATTACCCAAACAGTGAAATAGTTTGTTGTTGTTGTGGTAAAAGGAAATAGACCAGTTATAGTACAGGTCTTTTGGAATATGATGGTGATTCAGTGAAAAATCATTTCCTCCAAAAAATGTTATAACATTCAAAGACAAAAACATCATCTTTGAAAATATTTTCTGACATCCTTTGAGTCACTAGTTAGAGCTACACTAATTACTTATAACAAATGTGATTAACAAATTAATAATACTTTGCAGTGGAATGTATTATGACTAAGACTCGGGACTAGCACAAGTGTAAGATGATATTGAATTTTGTCTTGTCCACATCGCACGATGAAAAGATTCCCTCACAGATATCAATGAAAACGATGAATATCCCGGCAACCTCCAATCACAACTGACGTTTATCATAAACATAATAAGCTGGTCATCAACACTGTGGTGAATGTGAACTTCATAGCTCTCAGATGAAAATATGATAGATTAATGTGCTTTAGTTGGGTTGATTTGCTGTTAACAGCTCAAAGGAATATTGGGAGAGGATTTAGAGAAGTGTAAAATTTCAATCAATCCAGGTAAATATCAACAAAGCAAAAGAATAACATGTAATATGTCTGCTTTTAGGATCATATGAGCTTTTGAGCATGTGAGGAGTTATTACAGTACTATCCACTTGTAAATATTAGGATCAGCACAAGTAGCATCAGAACTTTGAGCAAGGCAAGTGTTTGAGGTGAGCAGTGTCAGGGGAGTATTTTACTTTATCACACTTCATGTGCTTCTTTGCACAGCAAATTATGCCTGAATAAGTATTAATATATATATATATTTGGGATATCTGGAGCAAAGGTTATTTTATTTGCCAAGAGGCAAAACTTTGTTTTACCACTGGGCCAAATTGCCTCTTCATCTTTGCAAACACATGAGAGGTTATGTATTACGCTGGCCTGGATGAGATTCTTCCCACAGGGACTTTGAGCAGAGTTCTCGTCCTCTTTACGGCACAGAAAGTTAGTGAATGTTTCTTCCAGCAATCGTCTCACCAAAAGTTCCTGTCAGAGACAACAAATTGGCTTGGTGTAGACAGGAAGTGAACTAATGAATAGAAAACATGACATTTATGACAACCAGAGTGCAAGATGAGGAAATTGGATAAAATTAGGCAAAAAAAACAAACAAATAACAACAACATGCAATGCTATCCACTTTGTTTTATCAATTGTTTGAACAGGCTGCACAGGGGTTTAAACAAAACTCCCCACACTGTTTGTGTGAGAGGAGGGAAAGTAGTATGGTGAGCAAAACCCGTTTATTCATCATCTGCATCAGCCCAAGATGCATCGTCATCTGTAAATGTCGGTGCAGATAAGACCCATGCAGGTTTCTAATGCAGATTTGATAAGCGGAAACATGTGCTTGGTCTATTGCCACATATGCTGAGCAGCGTGGAGACAGAGGAGATGAATGTTTTCCTGACAGTTGGGCCCCAGTCTCTGTAGGGAACATTTTCAATCTTTCCGATTTTGTAACAGTTAGGAGATGCGGGATAGGGATGAGGGTTGATGGAAGGAGATTGTTGTTGCATTAGCAGACATGTGCTTGACGACGACTCTTCTACCACGATGGCAGTTTGTCCAGATCCTATTTGTGTGTGGTTTGTCAAGAACATTGCATGAGCTCTCTTGAAATATTTTCCCATTTCCCCCACGTGGGATGCTCGAGTCCAGAGTCAGCTAATTGCTAGTTGGGATTGAGCAGCAGCAAAAACCCTCTGAAAGGATGAGGGTCTGCACCCGCCAGCCAAAGGCTTTTAATCCTTTGACTTTTGCAATCCCTCAAGTATAATACCTGACAAATATCTGTCATTTACCCACTACCTAAAACAAATGTGGGAGGGAGTGATGCTCTAGGTCAGGGGTTGGGAACGTATGGCTCGCTAGCCATACATGGCTCTTTTGATGATTGCATCTGGCTCGCAGATAAAACTGACAATATTCTCACTTGTTTTAATCTGTCCATCGATTTTTCACTGCTCATGTCCTGTTCACAGAAATTAAAGTGTCTCCATCTGTAGATGGATTTCCGTCATTTGGAAAAAGAAGAGGAAAAAAGAGACCAAAAAAAGATGACGTAGTTTTTGTTGTGGTCTTGACTATCCAATGAAAGTCTGTTAGTCGTTAAACTGACGCTAAGGTAAACCAATCAAACTAGATAGAACCTTGGCATTAGCCAATCAGGAATAGAGGAGGGCGGCTTGGCCTGGCTCTCAGGTGAGAATCTGTTGGAATTTTTCAGCAACTGGAGGGCATACTGTAGTTGCACAAGTGCAGTCAACAGAGACGTAAAATGGATAGATGATGGTTCACCTCATCTGAGAGCAGTGTCTTTAAAGTGTCTGTTCCCTGCTGAGATTCGGATTTGTCCATTAACGACTTGAGGTTCCGCCAATGTTAATTACGGTACTGCGATGACAGAACTACAGCTTCACCACAAAATGACGCGAACGTCATTCCCGGCCTGAAAGGTAGAAGGACCCGCGACACCTCCCGTCATTAAAGGCTTCATCGTATTGTAATGGAAGTTGAACGTTAATCTCAGTGTTACTACAGCTGTTATCGCTGACAACTCCCCCTCTCCCCCACCCGAGATAGAGACGCTGACCTAACTTTTTATGCTCATTGTGATTGGTCTTTTATCTAAAACATCAAAATTGATTGGTTGGTTGGTTGGTTAATTGATTAATCAGTTGATTTATTAATGAATCAACTAATTTTTAATGTCAATCAAAAATATATATTTTTTGCTTCAATCCCTGTGTTGAAGGGCTGCAGGAGCAATTGTCCATTATTTTAATGGGATGATATAGCCTATGTTGTCTCATTATAATCACATATAGTTGAATTCAGTCTTAGAATATATTGTATGGCTCTCACTGAAATTAATTTCCAAATATTTTGCTTTTATGGCTCTCTGAGTCAAAAAGGTTCACCAAATTGATAGAACAAAAGAGGGAAATGATGAGGTTATCGTCATTAAGGTTACAATGCCTTTTTTTATTTTTTGTTTTTTTACAGTTTAAAGTTTGATTTGATTCACTGTGGTTCAAGAATAAGCATTCAAATTCTAGATTAGTGCTCATGAGATGTCGCCACAGACAGTGATGGTAAGATTCCACTGGGCAGTTTTCTGACCTTGTAGCCGAGCAACACCTCGCGGAATTTGGGGCTGTGCCATCTTTCACAGTGCAATTATTTAGAGCCTTGAGCAAGGCTCTGTCCTCACAAGATTTTTAGACGTTTTGAAAAATGCCAGGCACTTAAAAAGTAGCACAATTCTCAAATCCTAAAACACCGTCACTGGCATGTTTATACTTAGACCTGTCCTTTATCAAACACTCAAATTTTGAGCAAAGCACTGAATGGTTTAGACACCATTTGGCCCACAAAACTGTTTGTTTACTAAAGCTGATGTGGATGCCTCCACTAAATCTTGCAAGGTAATGTTCTCAACTAACACTGTCATAACATCAGCTTTCTCTCTCTCAAGAAACAACTTGCCAAATTTTAGAATGCAAATTCACAAAATTTTGCCTCACGTCCACCTCTTGACCGGCTGCTAGGGGGCAGTAACTTCTGCCACCTTCTCACATTCAGACACAAATACACACACACAAAATGAAAAAGTCTCTCTCGACAAGTGCCTATCCTGTCGGTAACATTTAATCTTTTTGCTTTGATGATGTGCTCTGCAGATCCCATTTGCACAAGGGTGTGATGTGTTTGAATGCGCTGTGTTGGGAGCATATAAGAGGTGTCGTAGCCTCTAGGGGAGGGTCAGGGATCTTCCATGGACCTTTGATGATCTGGCGATCCGGGTCAGCCAACAGCTCTGCCAGGGAGCAAAGAACTGGCAGTCATGCGTTGGTCTGAGACCCACCATTGGGGAATCCCACCTGGCTTTGCCTGCACCACCAGAGCCGGAGGACGCTCAGCAGCCGATGCAGATTGATCGTGCGCACCTCTCCCACGACGAAAGGAGAGGGAGAGTGGACTCCAATTCTTGCTTTTACTGCAGGGGTGCCAGCTCTGGCAGCTCTGGAAAAGCCACTGAAGACACGTTCACTAACCGAGAGGAAAATGGCCTAGATCACGCAGGTTACGCCTCGGGTAGGACTACTCTTTTTGGGGAATCATCGCATCATCCACAATTTGGGCTCCCTGAAGATTCATCTCGTCCTGGGACGCCCCTCGTTAGCACGGCACAACCCACACATAGACTCAGCCACAAACAATTGAAGGGTGGAGCCCCTCCTGCTTGGCTTCCTGTTTGAAGACTGCTCTGGCTTCAGCTGCCCTGCACCCGTCAGTCCCTGAGGAACCACTGGACCTGGCGGGAATCCCGCCTGAACACCTGAACCTGCAGATGGTGATCAGCAAGGCAAGGGCCACCTCTCTTCCGCCACATTGGCCCTACGACCTAGCCATCGACTTACAGCCCGTGTCGCCGCCTTTAAGGGTCGCCTGTACTCCTTATCTGCTCCAGATGTGGAGGCCATGAACAAGGATATCGGGGAGTGTCTCTCCGCGGGAATCATTCGCACTTCTTCTTCCCTGGCTGAGGTGAGATTTTTCTTCATGGGGAAGTAAGGGTGGATCCCTGCGTCCCTGCGTTGACTATTGGGGTCTTAATGACATCACAGTGAAAAACAGTTAGTCTCATGAACGCAGCTTTCGTGTTGATACAGGGGGCAATCATTTTCACAAAACTAGACCTCCGAAACGCCTATTTCTTGGTCTGCATCAGACAGAGAGACAGGAGATGAGGAGAAAACTGCTTTTAACACTCCCACTGTGTCACTATGAGTATGGTGTGATGCCATTCAGATTGTCCAATTGTCCTGCCGCTTTCCAGAGCTTGGTTTATGATGTATTGCTGGACATGTTGAAAAGATTTGTTTTCATGTACCTTGACAACATTCTGATTTTTTCTCGCTCCAGTCAGAAACACGCCCACCATGTCGGGCAAGTCCACCAACAGTTGCTGGACAGCCAACTCGCTCTTTTTGAGAACTGCGCGTTCCTCAAGAGGAGCGTCTCCTTCTTGGGTTTGTCATATCTCCTCAGGGGGTGAGCATGGACCAAGACAAGGTGCGAGCGGTCATGGATTGGGATCAACCCAACGGGACTTACAACGGTTCCTGGGGTTTGCGAACCTCTGCCGTCGGTTCATAAGGAATCATGGGACCATGGTAGCTACCCTTACTGCCCTTACCTTAAAGGCAGATATGAATGGTCACAGGCGGCAGTGGCCGAGTTCCTGGAGCTGTGACACGGGAGACCGGGGTTTGAACTCCAGTCCGGGCAAACATCCAGCAAGGGTCCTTAGGCAAGACCCTAATGCTAACGTGCCTACCTCAGGAAAAATGAGCATACACAATAATGATAGAGTCATACCTGCTCGGATGTTACTCAGGTCATCAAGGTCCACGTCAATTGCAAGGGAACCAGGGCAATCTGATGAGAAATGGGCTACTGGAACAAGACACCATTGAATCGACCTACCAGAGGGCAACATAGGTGATATCCTATATCACTTATCTTGATATAGGATATCACCAATGTTGATATGATGACTCAGAGTCATCTTGGCCAACGTGCTAAAAAGGAATCTTGGGTTATTTTTATGTTCCTTGATTAGTGAGGACTAACAAGTGGCTCTGGCCTAACAGAGGGCCTTTCTAAGTTCCCACACTGTCCCGCCAGGCTAAGCCAGAGTCATCCAATTTAATTGTATGCCAGATTCTTTCAAGTTTATTTGAGGTTTTCTTTGGTTCATGGGTCTGCGTATTGTTCTGTTACGTGCAGCATGGAGTGGCAATACTGACCACTGCCTGTGGGGGGGCGTTTCGGCGCTGTTCTCCCTGGTTCCTCCCTCTTCAATCCCCATGCCCCCCTCCCTACTCCAGGCAGACGCACCTGGAGCCAATTTCACGAAGTGGAGAAAAGTGGGACTGACAGCGTGGTGGAGCTCTCTCTCCCTCTTACCTGGCGGCAGCAACAGCAACGACGACGGTCACGACGACTACAATGACTACAGTGGCAGCTGAAACAGCGACAGCTCCTTTCCCCACAGCCTTCCCCACGCCTGGTTTGCCGTTGGGGTTTTCTTTTCTTAGTTCAGCCAGTTATTGTAATTGGGGTTGGGGATCCTTTGGCAGTCGGTTTTCTGGGTTTTGTGTTGGATGTGTTAGTTTTCTTTGGTTTACCGGGGACTACGTTGGGTAGGACAGCCCATTGCTGGCCCGACAAGTTCCCCTTATTTGTTTCTTTCTGGCTGGGATCTCCATCTCCTGTGGCATATGTTTTCCACTGCCCCTTGAGTGGGTTAGGTGTTTCTCTAAAAATAAATGAGTTGAGTTAATTCAGACCTTCTAGCGTCTGAAGTTGTGTCCAGTCTCCTTCGAAGAGCCGCGCAATGAGGCTGTAACATGTACCATGGAGCCCGTCTCTTGTTTTAATGTTTTCTTCTTTAAGGGTGTAGCAGAGTCGTGCACAGTGAGCTGGTGGCCTTATCAATTTGCTGGTCTATACTGGACAAGCGAATGACGCCGTTGTTGGAGCAAGTCAGATCGCAGATGTAAGGGCTTCTTTAAATCTAGCTACAGCACTGTCTGATAAATATCTGAAGATAACTGTTTTGGTGGGAGGTGTGTATTTATGTGGACGGAATTTAAAGGTTACTCAGAAGTGGTCTTAAAGAACAGGATTGAGAGAAGACCTCAAGGTTCTCAATGTCAATGCCGTGAGATGAAACAAGGTCAAGAGTGTGATTGAGGTGATGAGTGGATGAGTAGAGTCCAGCAATGAGACAAAGGCAGTCAAGTTAAGTCAAGTCAATTTAATTTGTTGAGCGCCAAATCACAACAGAAGTGGAGCAGGTAGTGCTCCTCAGCATGTAAACAGTCAAGGTCTATGGGTACGACACACAAAGACCCTACATATTCCCAATTAGCAACAGTGGCAAGGAAAAACTTCATCTAAAGGAAAGAAAACTCGGGCAGGCCAGGCTGCAGGTGGGCGGCCAACTGCCGGTTGGTTTGAAAGAGAGAGGGAAGGAGAGAGAGACAGAGAGAGAGATGTTTGGAGGTCCGTCATCACTGGTGGTGTTGTAGCTGCCAACTGCGGGTTAATAAAGCACAAGACAAAACTCTTGGGAAAACGCCCAAGTAGTAACATGCATTTACGAGACAGGGATGCAGGTAAGGGACGGATGCAAGTGAGGTGGAGAGGAGATTGAGGAAGAGGAGGATAGAAGAGCTCAGTGCGTCGTTTAATTGTAGATTTGTATAACTATAAGGTTTATGGAGAAAGAAAGTTTTAAGCCCACTGTTGAAAATAGTGAGGCTGTGAGTGCTAATGAATAGTGAGTGCCAAGGCTATCGGTCTCAACATACACATGAATGTTAAAATCTTCTACAACAATCACCGTATCTGTCCTGACAACTAGAGATGATATGAACTCTAGAAACTCGCTTAGGAATTCAGAATACGGGCCCAGGGGCTTGTACGCAGTGACACAGAGGATCGGTTGCAGGGCTTTACAAGTTGGATGTGACAGAGTAAGAACAAGGCTTTCAAAGGAGTTGTGCACTTTGCAGTTATGCACTTTGGGACCAGGGTTGATTAGGAGACTTGACTTGAGTTAAGGTGGATGCAACCCCACCTCCGCCGCTGGTATTTCGAGGAATGTGGGTAATTACGTGACTGGGAGGAATGAGTTCATTTATACTGACATACTCGTTGGGAGGCAGTCAGGTTTCTGTGAAACATACTGTAACATGTCAAAATGGCATTCAAATATTGAATTATTGACCAATATGGCCGTATAGGATTGCGATCTAATGTTCAGTAATCCACATTAAATTTGCGTATGCTGTCATGCGGAAGCAGTTGTGGTGGGAGGTATGATTAGGTTCCTATGTGTGACTCCTCTATTCTCATATTTCAACTTAGAAGATTTCAACGTACAGGGGAGTGACAAAGTTAGTCATGTGGTTTTGGGTGGGTAACTGCTCTAATGGAGGCACAGAGAGGCGTGTAGGATTGCAACTCTGCTTCCTGGTCTCAACTCTGGATCAACATGAGTTTGTTAACACGGACACATTTTTAGAAATAAGTGCTATACCATCCAAAGTGGGATGTATGCTGTCCCTCCTAATCAGACCAGGTTTTCCCCAGAAAGTGTGCCAATTGTCAATAAAACCTGCGTCATTAACTGGACACCATGTCAACAGTGGTTAAATGACGACATGCGGCTGAACACGTCGTCACTGGATAGATTTGGGACAGGCCCAGAGAAATTTACGTTATCCAACATTGTTTTTGAATGTTTATATATCAACTCAATTTTGATTTTTGTGACCTCGGATTGGCATGGTTGGTGGTATTATTGCCTGCGTGGATACAAATTTTATCAAATTCACACTTGTCCTTGGTGATTCAATGTCGCTTGTTTTTGCCCCGGGAATACATTTGATTATGGTCCCTGTTTCTCACTACAGAGCTGCCGATAATGAGAGTAGGTTTGATATTTGGTTTGATTAACGGAGTTGGCTTATGAGTGGTGAAAATCTATTGGAGAGGTGATTTGGATGGTGAGCAATGGGCTTTGGTTTTAGAACTATGCTTTTTACAGACAGTCACCCAGCCGGTTTGTCTTGTTGACTGCTCAGGAGCTGCCGCAGCAACAGGGGGTGCACAGAAACGAAATCAAAACGGACCGCATGAGCTGCTACGGGAGCGGGCTGGCTCACTAGACAATCTGACGGTTGACTATCAGTAGACCGGAGCCAAGTCTCTAATTCACTTAGCATCATCTCTAACACTGCAAATAAACTACATTTGTTACACGTGACATTATTATTAAAGGAGGCGGAGGAGAAGCCAAACATTTAACACACTGAGCAGGCCAAGCGAGGGCAGCAGAGGAGGGCAGAGAAAGAGAAGTCAGAGAGAGAGAAGTTATCACTAATTAATTGGCATTAGAAAATTATCTTCGAGCTGAGAGATACAAACTACAAAACTATGGCAAATGTTCCTCTGAAGGAAAGGTGAGACAAACTTTTGCGCTGCTTTGTCGGCTTTACCGATTCAGAGCACCCCGAATCAGCTGCTGCCTCCTCCGCTGCCGAATTGTGAGGGGTTGATTCTGTACACCAATGTTTCCGAAACCTTTTTAATGCATTGGCTCTCATCTAACATTGTAAAAAAATTCACCACACACTCGGTGTTCGCTCGTTAGTTGCTGCCGGGGGATGGGTTGGATGTGGTGCACACAACTATCTCCCCGTGTGGGGGGAAGTTGCACGCAATTTTCTGTGTTCGGCCACGAGTTGTTGATGGTGGGGGTGACTTTCTGCGACTATCTTTCCACTGTGAGTTGTGAGTGAGCTTAGCCGCAGCACACCTGATGATGCCGCACACTAGTGTGCCGCGGCACACTGGTTGGGAAACATTGCTCTACACAAAAACGTTTCACCAATCTTTCTTCCTCATGTTAACTTGGAATCTAAAAGCCGCAAAGTTACACTTGTACACAAATGTCATAGCTCCTTCTAGCCACTTGCAACCTACCTAGGGGCTTGCAACATTGCCCCTCCAAACAATAACTACGAACCGGTGTGGGGATATCCATCTTCAATGGGGACAGTCCTTAGGGCTAGACAGCCATGTTATCTGTCATGTTAGTGCAATGCTGGGGCACAGGTGGGAGGAAGGGTCGTTTGCTCTTTTCACCACGACAGCTGCTATGAGGCTCCTCACTTCACACAATGATTTATGCCGAGAGATGGTGCTAATGGATGCTTACACAAGGGAAGATTATGTAAATTGCAGACATCTGAAGTTACACAAAAGGGAAAACATAATATCAGACGACTTCAGTGTCACATTATGTGGGCAATGAGACGATATGTAACATTTACCACAGGATTATGCAAAGCTGAGGGACACATCCGTGACCATTAATTCCACTGTGATAGTATTTAGGCTGTGCCACACATCAGCAAGCCAGCCAATGCCACATTGGCAAAAGCCCAGATGCGTTTTGTGGTAGTTGGGTGCCTGCAAAATCACTGACTGTAGCCATGTTTAGTTCCATTTTCAGCAAGGTTAATTTCCCCTGTTATATATGAGAAGCTGCTCAATAATTTTTTAGAATGAGACTAAGATTTGTAATGATGAAAATTAACTTTAAACTTTGTTGACACACTATATGGCAAGTGAGGAACAAAACAAAAAAAATAGAATGCTCCTTATATATGAGGAACTGTGCTCAGGGTCAATAGATTAAACAATATGATTTACTGTATGTCAGACATCTAATTTATCTTTTTGGTTGAGATGACTTCAAACTAGGGATTTCCGATATTGGCTTTTTTGCCGATGTCTGATATGCCGATATTGTCCAACTCTCAATTTATCGATGCCGATAACATCCAATTCCGATATGTGCACCGGTAAACACTTCAGGAGCGCATAGGCACTGTTTCGGTGTAACGCAAACATTTTATTTTTTTCAGTTTTTATTTTAATGGTTTTAAAGCAAAAAAAAAAACCAAACGATACCGATATTACTGTACGTGTTTATGCTAATATCGGGCCGATAATATCGGTGGGCCGCTATTATTGGACATCTCTACTTCAAACCAATTGAAAAAAACAGCTACGACATCTTCACTTCCTAGTGTACTGTGGCTCTAGTGCCAGTCCCAAGACCAGGTGAGGGTTGAGTCTGGCCGGTCTCTGGCATTAAACATAATGATAAACATGCAGATAGGAGAGTGAAAAGAGTGCTTTCTGATCAATGAATGGCAGCTGTATTGAAAGGGAAGTCTTAGAGAGACCTGCCATGATGTTTGGTTTAGAAACAGTGGCTCCGTCTAAGAGTCAGGAGGCTGACCTGGAGGTGGCGAAGATGTTGAGGTTTTCTTTGAGAGTATCCTTGCCAGACAATATCTAAATGAGACCATCAGGTGCGGCGATATGGGAATGAGGCCAAAGAGGCAAGACTGAGGTGGTTTGGTCACGTGCAGAGGACAGATAATGGATATACTGGAAACAGGATGTTGGGGATAGAGCTGCCAGGTGGCACGAAAAGAGGAAGACCACAGCAAATGTGCATGGATGTAGTGAAGGAAGAAATTGGGCTGTTTCAGTGCATAAGTGGAGGACAATGGGCGTTTCCAAAGATGATTGGAGGAGCAGAAGCAGGTGCAGAAGGACGAGTCATTTAGGGGTGCAGCCAAAAGGAGAGGATGAGGAAGAAGCAAAAGAAAAGGAGAATGAAGCCTTTACTGCTCCTGCACATCTTTGATTTGAAACCATGCATGCAATTGATTTGAAAGCTGTTTTCATAAAGTAGACATTAAGTGGGCTTAGACTGCGCTTGCTTAGTGAGAGTCAATTTCAGTATCGTTGACGATTTTTTTGTTTTTGAGTCTTAGATTCCCAATTCATAGAGTCAGGAGAGAATTCTTATATTGTTATATGAACATAAAAATATAATGCAATAATCATGCAATGAAAAATTTGAGATGTAACAACAACTGAGATGTAACAACAGAAATTGAAGGATTAATCTTGATTTGAAAAATGAAATGTTTACAGTCATTAAATAGTCATCTTTTTTATGATAGAGGGGGGACTACAAAACACATCGATGTATGAACTAACAAAGAAAACATCACATTTCCACATGCAGAAAGAAGTGAAGTTAAATATGCTGAAATCATTCCTAAGGTTGTCTGTCTCTAGTCATCCGCTCTGCCTCCAGCTCTGCCTGCCTTGCGTGACTGCAGGTCGTCACACGTTCACCCCTTGAATACAAATATTGCATCAGTGTGCTGTTTCAGTTACCTGTCTGCCCTTTTCCTGCCCTCTGAAACTTTGCTAAGGACTGCAGTAGTTATTGCTCTGGTCTATCGTACAGCCTCAGCGTTCTACAAATGTGTCACACTCTCAATGACCTCACTAGCTTTGGTGGATACAACATGATAGGAGAATGCGTAAAACTATGCCTATGTACTAAATGTGCACAAACACCACCTGATCTGTTGTCTGAGATAACAAACAAAAACAAAAAACAAAAAACAAAAACATGCCTAATAGCCATGTTGTGGTTGATAGAAACGATTCCCCATTGTATGCAAATACGCTAAGTGACATAAGGCGGCAAAACCCAACTGAAGACAAACTGAAAAAAGAATAAAAATCTTGAATTATTTGAAGTGGATGAAGCTTGACTGCCAAGAGAGTAAAAGTCTTGGATGTCAGAATTTTATTTAAGTTAGGGTAAAAATGTTCACCAACACAACACAACAAATAGTGTGATCTCCCCTCTCTTTTCAGCCACCTACTGGCCAACAGTGTTACCAATCATGGCCACACAACCTATAATAGAGAAAGAAACCTTGGACAAACCTTTAACAAATTAAGTCCAGCCTTTAACAGAGAAAAACTATACTAGGCAACATATGAGGAGCCTCATTACTTGAGCATGAGTGTTCCCGGGCTCACAGTTGAATAATGAGGAGATTGAGGCCCAGGCCCCATCGATGACAGAGGCTGCCGAGCATTAATCACCAGACATTGAAAAACAAAACAAAACAAGGAATTGATTTTGAAAAGTCATTGTATGGTGAACCATGACTCTTTTGGATATGTTAAGTGGAATCTGTAAAAGAATAAACACATATACCTGGCTTGCCATCACTGCTGTGGTGATAGGAAGAAATGGCAACGGTGAAGTTTTGGGAGCTTGTTTGCGTCTGATTGGTTGTATTACTAGACGGGTTTGTCAACATTTGGTGATGCAATAGCAAAACTCTGTGGTCATTTTGTGACATGGTGCTCTTGCCAATAACAGTCTAAAATTCAAAGACAAACAGGACTACTCCCACCACCACCAACAACCCCGTAGCCAATCTGACACTTGGACAGCACGTATCAGTTCCAGCCTACGCTTACTTTCTTTCATCTCCTGGACGAGGCCTTGGTAAATCAAAGTTGCGGGCACTGCTCAACTCCCGCCGGAATCGTTGCTCATTATCTAAGGGAAGCTGCTTACACTTCACTGCTTACCTCATTACAGATGGTGGAGCAGTGAGAAAGGGAGAGGCAGGGGGAAGGAGGGGTGAAGGGTGACTGCTGGGGTCATGAGGGGCGGCATTGAGGGAGGGCGATAAGGTGCGGCAAAGAAAAATGAATGAGAAGGCAGTTACAGAATGAATTACAGAACTTGTTTGCATCACCTGGACGGTGTCTGGGTGTAAGTATTGAGCTGATGAGACTTCACTTACAGCCAACTATTGTTCTTGTTTACTTGATCACTCTCACAACAAGTTCAGAGGGTAGATATTGAAATTGTGCAACACTTTATCTACAGGATCAACAGAATTCAACAAAAGCGTCTTTTTCCCCAAAGCAGCGCGCATAACATTAATTTTCAAGTTTTAATCAGCATTGCTTTGGACCTGACAGAGGGTTATGCATATGTTGTGCATGAGGGTTTTGAGCAGAATTTCATTAAGTCATTATTGTTATTTTGTTATCTATTATTTTGGTCTCAATTACTGTATGCAACCATCTGTGCAAAAATACAAGAGTTGTTCTACATTAATACTTTAATGTAAGTAATTTAGTTTGCTTCATATTCTGTGATTTTTCCTGATTCGACAAACTCTGGACAAACCCACTGGAGTACTCACTGGACCCACTGGATAAAATCCAATTGGCTTGATGATATGTTTTGATGTTGTCCTGTGCACATGTTGTATGCATCCGTGTTACTGGCGTTGATGTACATTCTCACTGTCTGAGGGAAATGTGCCGTTTATTCTGTCTGCTGTCTACTGTGAAAGTGAGAGGAACATTTTTTTTTCACATGTAAATGTTTATGTACATAGCATTTAGGGTGGCACTGGAAAATCCCTGACACATTGCTGCAAGTTACTTTGTTTGTAAGTAAATAACAACCCGGTGTTTGTGACTGACATTCTGAGGATGATGAGGCTGTGTTTTCAAACACACCACATCATTTTTTGTGACAAAAATTGTGTTCCGATGGAGATGTTGTAGATAACAAGAATACGTACTCAGAAATAATATGAGGCCACTACAAAACTAAAAAGATTTAATGAGGATCTGCATTTTCCTCTTTAGTTATGTTTTCGTTTTTTGGGGGGCATAGACAGTAGTTGGAGGTGTGTGGAATTTGTTTTTCAGTTAAATGAATATAAAGTACCTGACACATTTGACTTCCAATAATCATCACCATTATTTTTGTGGTTATTGTTTTACCATTGGACTTTGTATCGCAGTGGTCAAACTCACCCCAACTCACCCACATCCAGGCAATAGGAAAGGTTAAGTCAGACTGCATAGGTTTAACCATTTGTCCGCATATAGAAATGAATTAAGACCTTAATGTCCCTTGAGCAAAGAAATTCAATTATATTTGATTATATTTGATACTTTTCCCAATTTCACTCCGACCCTCAGCAGAACAATTGAAAAGACAAAGCTCAAAAGAAAATAAGAGAAAGCACAACGTAGTGTCATATAGAGGAGAACGAGGTGGAAGTGAGACTTTCAAACAAGAATCTGTTTGTCAGGTACAACTTGCCTTTGATAGCTTCTGAGTGTCACTTGTTTCGCTGTCTAACATGCTCTCAGGGCTCCAGGTGGGCCTCTCTGCCTCATCTTTTTTGTCGATTAAGTTGATTAACCACTTAATAAATCAACACAAATTTCGATGAGGCTGCACCACACCGCACTGGACAGCGGTGACTGCAGTGAGGGATCACGAGGGCAATAGCTTGAGGGTAATAGCTGGGATCTCATTTACACTGCACTATGACACTGTTTCTGTTCAGATAACATCTCCTGTCCTTGGGTTAACATTCCTGATCTCATCCACACAACTGCAGTTCCAACAGTAGTAATGTATCAAAAATGGGTTTGACCTGAAGAGGAGAATTCTGTGATCTTGTTTGAATTTAAACGAACAACAAAACTAAAATGTTTGCTGTCTGCTATATGACATATTGTCTCACCCCAATGCTCTCCCGCATGTAAACCTTAAAAGCTGTTTGGAGAGTGATGCAAAAAAGATGGCTTGACAAGTTTTCTCATCTTCCATCACACTTCTGTCCGAGGGTGCAATCATGGGTGAAAAAACAAACATTGACTTTTTTGTTGCAGTGACTGGTTTGTTGCTATTATTGTTGAAGTTCTACATAAGATTCATATGGACACGTAACAGGTCCCAAGCTAGACTGGGTACCACAAGACAAGATTGAATACTGGGTCTAATGTCTCCCTGGTATCGGTCTGAAAAGCAGAGTTAAAGAGCACAAGGATGAAGACATGTGAACCAGCTGCTTGCATTTCCGGAACTTCTCTCACATTATCGACAATAATACCACAAAATATGACATCAATCACCCAATTAATTGACAAAATACTCTGCAATGATGTCTCTCTTTTAAGGTCCTCTGTTATAGTTCCAAAGCGTGTATATATAATATATATTAT
>OMPJ01010424.1:0-11615 GCA_900312935.1 Carapus acus
ACAAGACAGAGAATATTAACATATTTGGGCAATCTCGGCTCTTCCCGCTTTGCCCAGCACCTTTTTTGTTTCAGTCCTTGTGAGTAGGGATGTCCGATATTGGCTTTTTTGCCGATATCCGATATGCCGATATTGTCCAACTCTCAATTTACCGATACCGATAACAGCCGATACCGATATGTGCGCCGGTAAGCGCTTCAGGAGCACATAGGCACTATTTCAGTGTAACGCAAGCATTATTGTATTTTTATCGGTTTTTATTTTATCGGTTTTAAAGCAAAAAATCCGATACCGATATTACATTTTTATGCTAATACCGGGCCGATAATATCGGTGGGCCGATATCATCGGACATCTCTACTTATAATATTGATAAGTTACAACAAGGACAACGTTTATAAATGTTCTACACATTGTTCATATTTCTGTATATTTCTTATGTATATAGATTTTTCTCCCTCTCCTTCTTTTTCTTTTTTCCTTTACAAAAAAAAAAAAAAAAAAAACTTTTAGCACTGGAACTCAGCAAATTAATTTCATTCCACAATATAAATGACCTTAATGACAATAAAAGATTCTTGATTCCTGAAAATGTTAATGAGTAACAACATACAACGTATGTTGTAAATTGTATATTGTTAGTTACTGTAGGTAGTTCCGTAGCATGTGTAAATTGTATATTGTTAGTTAGTTACTTCCTTCTTACAGCATAGTTTTTAGCATCTTCTTCCTTCTGTATCACTAGGGGCTGCGGGGGCTTTAAATTTCCCACCTACCTACTTGCCCAGCTGCCAACCAACCTACCTAACTATTTACTGGCAGTAGTACTACTGGCCAACTGATATAGTGCGAGTTGTGGCACTGTTTTGTCTGTTTGCTGCCCACAGAGCCTCGGTGTCAGCGCCATATTTCCTCGGTGGAGTTTGTTTGCAGGAGTAATGGAGCTATTTGTGAGTGCAGAGGTCTGCTTACTGTCAGCTCCAGCAGTTCGTTGAGCAGTCCGTTGCGCTTGCTGTACAGGAAGGCGTTGGCGTTGCCAGTCTTGGCCGCTCTGATCCGGGTCAGTCTGGCTTTCTGGGCACAAGAGGAAGAGCAGGTCAGAACGTCAGGCGGGCGGAAACAGATTAAAGCACGAAGGTCACACATAACGAAGGACGATGAGCGCTGGAACGGGCACCGCTGCCCAAAACTGCTCCAGCCACCGTCCTCCCTGCCCTCCCCTCAGTGTCCCCGTCCTCATCCTGTGTCTCGCTGTTCCTGGCCAACTGGAGGACAGCTGGACATCAAACCTTTACCGTCAAGAATCAGGTTATTATCTATTTACACCAGAGCCGCACGGGGACAAAGATGGAGAGTGGAGGCGAAGTGAGACCGAAGCTACATGTGACTCCTCTGGCTGCTGCAGCGCCGTTGGATATTCTGCAATGTGAGGAGTTAGCGATGCCCACACACCCGCTAACACCTCGCACCCGTGTGGGACCAGTGGGGGAACATGGTTTGTACCGACGGCTGTCTCATCTCTGTCGGGGCTCTGGACATTAATCATTCACTGCGGTGGCATGGGAAAGAGAGAATATGTCACGGCAGGACTCTCACTGCTGTCTGCTGGACTCTCTCCACCAGAAATACAGAGACATCAGAGGGTTGCCAGACACGCATCAGGAGTAATAAAATCAGTTTGGTCAGGTCCCCGCTAAGGTGGGGGGGCGGGCTGATTCAATAATGGCGGCGGCGTATGTAGATGTGCGGCGTGTGGAGGGAAGAGAGAAGACGAACCAAATCAAACAGACTGAGAAAAGAGTCCGGCCTGCCGCCCTCCATGCTGCAGGCCTGCTCTGACGCAAGACAAGCCAAAAAAATGTGAATAAATAATGCCTGATTTGCTTTCAAGACAACCAAGCTGAAGAATTATTGAAGTATTTATTTCATTTCGGCGCTGTCGGTGATTTGTTCGTTCTTTAATCAGTCCTCGGCTTTGATTTAATCTGATAAGAATCAGAAAAAACACCGCCTCAAGGACAAGAGGAACTGATGAGAGGCCTCCTCGACGCCCCCTAGAGGCCTCATATAGAATGAATCCTAAGCATCTGCAGAAAAAAAATCTGGATGGCATAAAAGTAATAATAAAAATGTGGTAACAATAAAAAACATTAAATTAATAAAAAAATCTGAAATTATATCATTTTTCAAAATAATAAAAGATAAAAAGTAATAGGAAAAATACAAATGAAAAAAATCAAAAACTAAAACAAATGCCAGGATGATGAAGATGGCACGAACGAAGCGGGTCCCAGGTCTGAACCCTGAGGCTCACCAAACGCTCCCGTCAGCTTGATGGGAGAAACGGCGGATGGCGCTGAGCCATTTTGTGGCGGCAGCAGAGATTCTGGCTCACTTTGTGTGTCTGTGGATTGGGGGACGTGTTCACACCTGTGCCACACTGAGCTTTGGTGAGGCAGAATGAGGACGGAGCCCCGTAACAGCGTCGGCGCTCACTGGTGGATCATTAGTTACCCTCGGGAGAGCAGAGGCAGATTGGTAGCCATTATTTCCCAGATCATCACAGGGTTGCTTGGCAACCACGTTTTCTGGCGCTTTGTGTATAAAAGGGCAACCTGGAAATTGGACAATAGGTCTGACGGAGGCTGTGATGCACGTTTAACTCCTCTGGATGGGGCTGAACACGCCTGATTTGGAAGTCGAAGTTGCCCGCAGCCTGTTTTTAAGAGGCCGTACCAAATTAAAAGTCTCTGCAGGACAATAGAGTCCAACGCCTCGAGGAGTGCAGTAGGAGGAACATCAGGTTCCAAGAGTGCAGAGTTCTAAGGAGGAAATAAGGACTTCTTTTAGGATATAGAGGCAGAGTAACAACTTTTTCTCCGCACCACGCGGTTCAATCCCAGGCTTAAGTGAACAGGTGGTACTGCAGTCCCCACGAGCCGAATCTAAAACTGCTCCAACCTTCGTCCCTGTTGCTGAGGAGCCCCGAGTTCCTCCAGCCAAATGCAAAGGAACAACGTCCCAGAGATAAATTCCAACGTCTTCCCTCCGCTGCTCTAGGTCCCCATTGAGCCGGTTAATGTTGGAGGCATTCTGAGATGGAAGCCAAGTCCAGGTTTTGTGTCTCTGCTCCTCACCGACCTGATCCCCCCATTCGGGGTTAGCGTTAGAAGCCTAGCCGCGATCAATCTTCCCTGCCGGAGGCTTGAACCTCTGCCGATGTCCCGCCGCGCACAGTTGGCAGAGCGGCCCACAAGTAAACACGTCGTCTTCTCAGGATCCGTGAGTGCAACGCTGCCTTTCCCATCTACGTCCTCCATCCGTCCACCTCCTCCGTCCTCCACGCGTCCCCTTCGTCCCTTCTTTCCCTCTTTGATCTCGGTGATCCCGGCCTCATCCTCACAGTGGCTGTTTGGCCGTCACGTCTCCGCCCTCCCCCCTCTCACCTCCATCCCGCCTCTCTCAGCGGGGCTCCTCTCGGCTCGGCTGTAGGATTATTGGTGCGACTTCGGCTCCTTTACTACCCTCAGCTCCTCTTGCCAGGGCCGCAACGCCCAGTACTCTGCACTGAGTGATGCAGAGGTGAAAAAAAAAGACAAAGACAGAAAGAAAGGACAAGGGAAAAAAACCGAAAGGAGGGGGAAAAAAAACAGCCTTTTCCACCTGTCTCCTACGGGGGCGTTTATTTTCCCCCCTCAAGTCATCGGGGAGCAGAGCACATTAGCAGCAGGAGTGTGTCGCTGCTGAGTTATTCCACTCTGGGTGAGTGAATATGAGAGATTGACACTGCTGCTCGACTATGCTCACACTCACACACACACGGACACACGCGCGGGTGTGCAGCATAAAATGTGTCAGACATTGTAACTCTTACTGTAAGATTCCCCATATGTTGTACTCATTAGCCCGAAGCAGAGTGTTCTGTCACAGCGGCGGCTTCAGAGAGCGTCCGCTATCAAATCCCACTCGGATTCCATATTTTCTGAGAGGGAGCTGGTGACGGATACACAAAAGGATGTTTTTGTCGAGTGGAATCTTTTGGAGTACTGTGTAAGTGTAATGGGAGCCTGAAGCGGACAGCTGTTAGCCGGGAATAAAGAGGAGCGAGGGCCGGACGGAGAGGGACGGCCTGGGAGGGCGGCGGGGAGAGAGAGAGAGAGAGAGAGAGAGAGGGAGAGAGATAGAGAGAGAAAGAGAGATGAAGAGAGAGAGAGATGAACACTGGTTACTTCAAACCGCTCTTTACGTTCGTCCCCCTGTTCTTCACTTCGACACCACAATGGCAGTTCTCAGCCTGAGTTCTCCAACATAAACAAAGGGGGCAAAATGGCCGCCGCTGCCTGTCTGGCTGTAAACACTCCACTCTGAGGGCGGCAAACCAACCCAAAAACTGCAGGTCACACTGGGTGCAGGCCCGTGAGTCGCTTGCTAGTGTCTCTTCTCACTCTCAATCCACACCACACTCGCAAGACAGACTTCCGAACCAATTGGAAATAATTCCGGCACATTGAAGACCTTGCTATAAAACAGCAATGCTAGCAAGAGGTTATTGCGTGTTAGCATGAATGCGAGAGGCTGCAGGAGGAATGTGTGCAATGCCGCCACGTACGACTCGCCACCTTGAGGAAAAATGTTCAACATCTCGCCGCACATTCTAACATTTCCATCCAACATCTTACCGCCATTAATCTAATTCAGTTTGTCAATGTCAATATTTGCGCTCGGCTGCCCAGGTTTTTTTTTCTCCGCTTTTTCCGGAGAGCGCGAGAGAAAATTTGCGACACGCGCCCAGATAAACACGAGGCGGGGAGAGTTGCTCTCGTTCGGCGTTCTGTTTGCCACTTTTGGGTGGAGGAGCGGTTTGGGTTTTATGAGCTTATCAAATGAAAGCCTCTCCAGATAACTGTCACGGCTAATGTCAGAAAAAGAGGGTAATTTAGTTTGGGTTGTAAATAAATTCCTCATTCACGCAGGGTTATTTACCACAAATGTTCTCCTTGATCCTCCCCGATCTCACGTAAACTCGCAGATACGAAAAGAATTTCTTATTTATGATCTGCCTGAGCCGTTTGACTGGGGGATTGTTGCCTGAGCTGAGTTTCATCAGGCGCTCAGCATCCATTTAGGCGCATTTCAGACCCGAAAATCCCAGTTTGAGACGAGCAAACACAACATGGGCGATCAGATCAGCGGAAGGTCGCTACTTTGTTATTGTGTCCTGCCGGGAAACAAACTAACACGACACAAACCTGCAACATCACAAGAATGTGGCTCCACTTGTTTTTACTTTTTTTTTAAAAAAGTGATGACTGCGAGCGCCAATTCATTTTGGCGAGATGTTGGAGGGGCCCCAGCCACACTGACACACTTGGTTGCCTCTCGTAACCCCAGTGGCTGATGGGAGCGTTTCATCTCCTGCTGAACTGGCGTGGCAGGAGATGTAAAATCTTAAAGTCTGCAAGATTTAACCTGACAAGCGTCTGACGGAGGCGTGACGGTGCAGAGCGGCCGACATTCATCAGAATAAATCATATACGAGGGCGGGGCGTCCTAACGAAGAGCGGGCCTCCTCTGTCGGCCGAGTGTGTGTGTGCAGCGCGGCGTGACTGTAAAAGATGTGTTATGACGTGCAGAAAGGGCAGCCATTTGCAATGCAGATGGCGGCACGGAGCGGCGCGGCGGCGAGGTTAACGGCGTCCCCCCGTCCCCGCTCTGCTTTTTTTTTTTTTTGAAGCTTTGCATAATAAAGGAAAACGTTCTCTCACCGCGTCTAATTTCTAACAACCATCCAGCGACGGGCGTTTTAATGGCCCGAATTAAACGGAGAACTTGAAGAAGAGTTTGAAGCATCGCCGCGAGAGTCATCCGGGCTGGACCTCCGCTTGCGTGGGTCTCTCCGTCTCTCTCTCTCTCTTGCTCGCCCTCTCACCCTTTAATGAGGTGCATGTAACAGTGACTTGAACATTAAACAGCTTTGAGGTGAATTATTGGGGGAGAAAAAAATCTCCCATGGAACGTGTAAAAGTTTCTCAAACGAGAGATTTTTTTTTTTTTTTTTTTGCAGCCTTGAAGCTTTAATGTCTTCTGCCACGCTGGGACGAAAAAAAAGCGGACTTACTGGAATCGATGGGATTGCGGAATAGCAACGATGCCGGTACTGACTGAGGAGTATGGTTAGATATTAACCACATCTCAGGTGTGGTCTCATGTCTCGTCTTGCCTCACGGGGAGACGGAGGGAGGACGGGAAAAGGAGGATGGGAGCAGACGGGATCCTCGGGCGACGTCCAACGGAGTTTGTACCCCCTGTCTAGTTTCCAAAAACTTTATCAACCCTCTGTGGGGACGTTGCTTTCTTTTTTTTGGTTGATTTCTCTTATTTCGCGGACTAATAAAGTAAAGTTAGGGACAACGGACAGCCATTCATTTGACTGTTGCCTCCGCCTTTGAGACGCAATGTCCCCTGGTGAATGGACGTGCTGGTCCAGGGGTTGGTTGAGGGACTTAACTCTTCCTACCTTCTGAGCCCGCCGCTTGTCGGCTCTCTGGTTCTGGTGGTAGATGCGGCTGAAGTTGGAGACGATGACGGGCACGGGCAGGGCGATCACCAGCACGCCGCTCAGGGAGCAGATGGAGCCGAAGATCTTCCCGGCGATGGTCTTTGGCACCATGTCTCCATACCTGCACAGACCAGAGGGAGCAGAGGAAAAGTGTGAGCACAGTGTCCACACCTTTCCAACCAAACCCGCGTCCTTCTCCGTCTCCTTCTACTGCCTACTGCTCTCTACCTCCAGCTTTGAGACGCTGTCTCTGCCTTTGAGATGGAGAAAACAGTGGAGCCAAGAAGGCAATGGGCTGGAAAAGGCTCAATTTGGTGCCGCACATGTGACACAACTCAGAAACACATATTGCGTCAGGCAATTACAGTCACGGTTAACCCCAAGTGAGGAGCAGGGGAGAAATAACAGATAAAGAGATGACTGGACACGCACGGTCAGTATCGGAGACATAAAGGTCAGGGGAGGCAGGGGAGGCCGTGCCTCACCTGTCACCTACCTCCCCGGTACCTCACTAGAGGTTAACCGAGACTGTAAATCAAAGGAAGGAAAAAATTGTACAAAAAAACCCCACAAAAAATATGGAATGGTACTATTTATCCAGTGATTTGCACTATTAAATTATTTTCAAACACAGCTTCTTAACTGCTGTCAATCAAAGGGTGAATAAGCAACTCTGTATATATTTGAAAATGTGATTGTGATGACCCTCACCACAGGTCATTGCTGAGGATGAATTGGAAAAAAAAGTCCCACGCAAATAAAATGTACATACACTGACAAGAGAAACGCTGGCTCCAGGCTGAAAAGGTTTGCTGATGCATGATGGGATTCTTCTCACTCCAACCGGGCGACTTCAACAACGATATTCTGCATCTCAACTCCCCTCGTTACACTTCACACTCCGCCGATCGTTTCCATCCGAAGAGTGACGGTGCTGCGTTCAGGTTCTAAGAGCCTCAAAACCGCAGCGTTTCCACACTACACCTGTCGGGGATGTTTTCCATCCTGGCTTTTGTCTCTGCAGCTGCTCTGACTTTCCCCTTCGCTGCCTTCTGGACACTCAGAGGTCTCTTGACAGGGATGGAAAACCATCCCGTTGCTGCTTTTTCCAGGACGGCTCGGGTCGGTTCCGGCCAACCCGTCTCTGCTCTGTCCACGTCAACCCCCTGCGAGACGGGAAGAAGTGGGCCATCGCTGAAATCCTCCTCGCTTTTTTGTTGCCACAACCGACAGATGACGCACGAGCCTCCTTCTATTAATGGAGCACACGGCATAAACAGAGGCGCTCGTACGGCTATAATATGGTCAAACACTATAATCACCCAGAAAATGACCCATAATACACAAAACAGCTTTCCCGCGCTCGTTCTACACAAAAGCCAACCGCGCTCGTTTGTGCGAATACGAGATGATGAAGCCGCCGGGGACACAGCGGGACAGATGAAATATGGCGTCTCATTACAGCGGCGGTATCATCAACACGAGATACACAGATAAACTCTGCCTGAACTCGGCCTGCGCCTGTGTGTGTGCGCGCGTGTTGCCGCTTGATGTCAGTTTGTCTGCACGCATAAATAACAGCTGCTTTCCTTGTTTTCCACCTCGTGACCATCCTGCAAATGGGGAGTATGTGAGCTGTGTTGATGTAAATATTATCAAAAAGAGTCTAAAATGTCTTGGTAGCGGCTAGCTGGACTAGCATAGCTCGTTTTTGCGCAGCCAGTGCGAGACTACCCTGAGGTGTGTGTGATCTTACACACCTCTGGGGTAGAACAGGCCACGGCTAAATGTGTTTGCACATCTTCTCAGCGAGGAGCAAAACTTTTTCTGCTAAGGCCTTCTGATCAATTATATAAGGGCATCGGCGGAGTCGGCTGAGGCCTTCGCGTTTGTTTTCAAACAAGTTTTCGCTCCTCGATCAAGTTTGCGAGGCAAAAGGAGGCGCGAGAACGTCGGTAGGCGTCGGTGACGAGCTGCGGATGAAGTGCTCGCTAAGGCGTGACGTGACGGCGGCTGTTTGTTCCTCTCGGCTGAGAGCTGGGCCCGACAGCACGGCTCGCTCTGCTCGCCGCCTGTCAGCTGGGACGCGGCGGCGGCGCCATCCTGACCGCTGCTGTCGCACGACGCGTCGCGGCTCCCGCGAGGGTGTCAGAGCGACCGCGGGCATTGTGACTCTGGGATTGAGATTCCAAACGGTGGTCTGGTTAATCACCACGGTTTATCCAAGATGTCACCATTACACTCACGTATGACACGCAAGAAACTAGCGAGGTTTATATAGCCGTTAGAGAGATAATGTAGCCTCGAGAAACTCTTTGTTGCTCTTTGTTTTTTTGATGTCTTTGGTGAGTAGCTCATCCCACACCGTCACCAAAGTTCCTTCAAATTAACCAGCGCGGTCCACAGAAGTATTCCGCTCCTTTTCCCCCGCGGTCCTGGTTGCTATGGTGACCCAATTCCCAATTATCTGGGAGAATTGCGCCATACAAACCGCATGGTTTTCAATGGCTCACAACATTTCTATGTTGCGAAGACAATTTTGTGCGACCTCAAAATGTGGGGAATTTAGTTCTCCTTATTAGTATTGGGCGTCCAATGTCCACCCAGTCCTCACTTGAGGCTTTTCCTCTACTTTGTCTGGAAATTTACCTTCAATGGCCGCTCGCTCGCTCCGACATTTCTGGCCGTACCGGGACGTGTTTGACCTCAAAACTAATTTTCTTTTTTGACTCCAGTATATTGCAACGAAACCCGCACGGCATACTTTCTCCTTTCTTTCTTAACTCCTTCCCTTTCGCCCCACCTTTGTCCTCTCTGGACAGACGTTGCGTCTTTGAGAGCTGTAGCCTCTGGTGCAGTTCACCGTTTCCACACTTTTTGGCTTCTACATTAAGTTTGGCAGAATCCGACGCTTTTTGGCATCTCTCCACCTCTCTGTGTTGAGAGGGGGGAGTCACAAAGGGGGAGGAAAAGGGGGTTGGCGGACGAGCGAGGGGAGGAGAGAGAGGAGCAGTCAGGAGGGGACGAGGGGACAAACAAAGAGCGGAGCAGAAAGTACTTTCTTTTCTGTAATGTTGTGGTCTGGTTATCACCACTACCATTATTATTGAGGCACAGGGGGATTCAGCGCCTTGCTCAAAGGCGCCAACTCCCCCGCCAAAGTAGCTTTTTCCCTCTTTCAGCGCATATTTTGCTCACCCAAGCTGCACAAAGTCGATGTTTTCTTGCGAGTGTCTCGGGGGCACAGACCGCAGCACCGCGTGCCGGATCCAGGAAAATAACGGCAGCTTATCTCTCAAATGTCAGCGGGATTAGAAAGCCATTCTCCTCAACACAATGTTTAATTACAGAATCAACCAATATTGACGACAAGGTCTTTCAAAATAAATACTAATTAAAGCAGGTGAAGACACGTTCATCCTCCCAAATCGGCAAACACGGCGCGGCTGGGATCTTTCATTATCACATTATCGTTATTAACCTCAAAATGGGAGAGCAGGCAGCGTACCAACAACCACGTACTCCCCAGAAATACTCCAGCGGATACTCAAGTGCTGTGTTCAGGGAAAAATCCTTAAAAACGTGTCAAAACAACCCAGCAGGGCTGGAAAAGCAACAGCGGACCCGGTGCTGCACACACGCCTCAGTTTCCCTGTTTTTTGCTTAGTTTTTTTTTTCATCTCCCGCCACCTGAAACTCGCCAAAGAGGAAGAGGAAAATCAATTACCAGGGAATTTATTTTCTGTGTGTTTTTTCTTTGTCAATCACTCTCTTGTTTGGTTCTTCATTAAACGAACCTCTGCCGCCGCCTCCACGACACGTTTGCAATACCGCGTTTTTTTTTTTTTTTTCCTTTTCCCTTAAGCGCGCACACACTTCAGCTCTGTGATTGGCATCAAAATAAAATAGATTTGTTTGGGCGTGTTGCATCGGAGCTGCTATGAATCCAAAGCGACCAATTTAGCTTGTTTGTGCGCCGCGCGTGGAGAAGTGAGAGAAGCGGAGCAAAACGAAAAAGGCAAACTTTGTCACAGTGGTGAGGAATACATAAAACCAGCGGATCAGCGGCCAAACCCGTGTATTAGAAGGCGTGTTTTCTTGCTCTGACAGATATTGCCAATTTCTGTAAATATCCGAGGACAAGTACTCAGTGGAACACCTACAGATGTATGAATATCTCTGCATAACAACAAACTTCTTGACGTTAATTGCAAACTGAGACTGCAGAACACGACGAAAACTTGAAGTAAAAATGATTCCGACTTCAGTCAGACACATGATCAACACCTCGTGCCCCCAAACGACCTCCGACTGAGCTCGTCTGCTGCTTCGCGGTCGCACATTGGAAAAGCAGACAAACGCTTCGACTTGGTGTAATTAACTCCAAGTGAGCAAACAAAATGATGGATTCACCGCTTTGGGCAACAGGGGATTAACTCATGGATTTCTGCGAAAGGGACCTCTTGAAAAATGAGGACAGGCGCGGGCGTGTGTGTGTGTTTGTGTGTGATATGCTTCGACAGCATCACAGCAAAGAGCGGCTCAGATATTAAATGCTGGATGTTGCTAATGGAGCTGATACAAAGAAAACACACGTCGGTTAATGGCGGTCAAGGCCACACACGCTCACACACCTCGCGGCTCTTTTTCACGCAAGTGAGTCCCCCCCCGCACGCCGCTTTCATCAAGGCGGCGACGCCGCAAAGTGCCTCTAAACTCTTTGGGAACAACCAGCCGTGGCGTAAATTGTGGCTCTGAGTCTTCCCGCCTGCGCGGTGGTTGCTAACTCGCGAGACGCGAGCGGCTAAAGGTGCAACAAACGGTATTAACGGGGTTTGAGATAAGGTGGACGAAACAAGCTCATTTGTGTTGTTGCTCACACACATACGCACACACAGCTAGCTAGCAGAGGCTCGTGGGATATTAGTTTGCGTGACCTGCTGCCTCTAGCCGGGGAGCCTCATCCATCACCGGCCGGCCGAGGCCCCGAACGGCTTTCTCGGGCTCGGAGGGCAGCGGACCTGCAGCACCGGCTCAGGCCGAGCTGCCGCCTCGC
>OMPJ01010424.1:19754-36392 GCA_900312935.1 Carapus acus
CGCGGGTTGGTGTTTGTGTGTCTGTCATTTTGGTGATATCTCTGTTTGGGGGCGGAGTCACGGCGACGAGAAGCCCGGTGCTGAGATACAAAGCGTGAGCTGCAGCTGGTGGTAATAATATGGAAATGTGAGGCGCTCCGGCAGGGGGAAGAAGACGCAGATCTGATGCCGAACACGTGCGCAATGAAAACTAACTCCGTCCGTCTCTTTCGTTTTGGCCCCATCGAGCGATTCCACGAATCGAGCGAGAATCTACACTGCGCCAAAGTTATTGTGTGTGTTTGAGAGTTTGTTATGTCCAATTCTTTCTTCTCTGCAGTCCATTTAAAATTATGCGTGATTTTGAGAGGAGGATAAAGCCTGTAAATCGTGAAGTGGAGGTGTTTGCGCGGATACTTTTATCGCCGCTAAGTAAATAAAAACATAAGCAAGCAAGGAGAGAAAAAAAAAAAAAAAGACGTTTACAAAGTCTCGGTAAGGCTAAATGTGCATTTATAGCTGAATAAATTTACTTCATTTCCATAATTATAGCCACAAAGGTAAAACAGGGACGGATAAAAACACATTATTGGGTATTTTACAGCATTCAAACCTATTTATGCCGTTACAAGATCATTTTGTATTTTTCCATTAGAAACAACACGTCCGAGGTCTTTGCTGCGGATGAAAACCTGCTGCCTGCGCAAAGCGCAGAAGAAGAGCACGGCGCTCCTCTTCACACCAAAACCTGTTTGGCTTTAAAGCGTCCAAAAGGTTTTGTTTCCGAGGAAAGTCTGCTTGGTTTGGGCAGGTGTGAAAGCTCCTTCCAGCTGCAAAGCAGGAGGGAAAGTCTGAGCTGCCTGAAAGGGGTTCAGTTCACCTGCAAGTGAATTCAGGTGCGCTTCATTTGCAGTGAGAAATGCAAATGGAGGAACCAACGAACGCCAAAGAGGATTTTAGGATAGGAAGTTATGGGTCAAAAAAACAAAGCATACAACAGAGAGGACCCCCAACCTCCCTACATACTTTCTTACTTGAAGACATTGTTGTTGCTATGCACTTCCTACCATTTCTACTAATCTTCATCTGAGTAATTTGCTCGGTTCGAGTCATTTGCACATTTCAGTGAACATTTCACTGCACATCCAATGAGCATGTGACCAATAAAACTCTCCAAGCCTGAATGAAACGATCCTAATTTGAGTAGACACAAATACTGAATCTCTGTGCCAACTCCAAACATTGTGGATTCAGAGCAACTGCTCTCTCTAGTTGGATCTTTGGCCCTTCTTGACAAGCTCCGTTGTCCTCTGACAGAATTCAAATTTCTCACCCTCTTGACCCGGTGAGTCACTGAGTTGCCCCCATCTGCATCTATTTATTGTGTATTTGTTTACCGTGATTCTCTACCTATTTCTCCATCGCTCCTTTCTGTACCTTTTCGGGACCAGGCGTGATATTCAACAGGGATCGATAAAGTATTTCTGACTCTCTCACTGTCTACCAGGGACGCACAGAGGAGGGAGGACCTGGATTGCGGGTCTGTTGCAGAGTCGAGCCCTTGCTAGCTCGATGCACATATGCCGCTGTCCAAATGCCAAACGTAAACACCAAAAAACTAATTTCCTCAAACGGTTTCAGCCTGAATGTCACTTTTATAAATAAACTATTCACTCCCTGCCGAGGCCCCAAACTCTGTCTCGCCCCGCGTCTCCTGTATCGTCTCCGTCTTACGTGGACAATCTGAGGTGGGTGAGAGGAGAGAGGGGAGGACACGTCCCCGTCCCCGCCGCGGCCCTCGACAGGGTCGGTCTCCGCTGCCTTTTCCGCCGCTCACACCTCAACCTTTCACAACACACGAGGAGCCGCCGCCGCCGCCGCGTCCGCCTCATCTCCGCTATTTCACCGCAGCCCGAAAATGTTTCCACCCTCAAATCACCTCAGCGAAAAATATACCATGTTTACCAATGAAGCGACTGCGGGCGTGCTGAGCATGTCTGAACACGACAGCCGCGTTTGTATTATGCATCAGTGAAACGTTCAGTGGGCTCTGGAAGCGAAGCGCACACGGTCACAGTCGGCCAATTAAAAGCCGGTTTCAGCAAAGGGGACGACCGTGACATCGCTGCTCAAGTGGAAAACCCACATCAGAGCAATTTCATTTTGTGCCATTAAAAAACACAACCAATATGCATAATCGCAGAATAACTGTTTTG
Organism: Carapus acus; assembly: GCA_900312935.1. Classification (NCBI taxonomy): domain Eukaryota; kingdom Metazoa; phylum Chordata; class Actinopteri; order Ophidiiformes; family Carapidae; genus Carapus; species Carapus acus. Next base: position 21,950 of record OMPJ01010424.1, read on the forward strand.
TAACCAGCATAATTGAAAAAAAATGTATTAAAAAAACAATTGCACTTTTGTTGTGTACAACTATTATTTGTTGGTTGCCAAACACTGGGAAAAGTGAACTTTCATAAATATTATTTGGAGAAAAGCAATGTTTGTCTAAGCGTCATATGCTTAAGGCGTGAAAAATATCTCTTGATATTACAAATTCATATTCTAACATTAAATCATCTCCGCTTCTGTTTGCAGCACTGGAACATTGTGTGACAGGAATATCACTGCTGCTAAAAGCCGCTAAGATTGATTTAATTTCTCCCATTTTATTGATATTCAAAATTTCAGGTTATGAATGGCTTTAAGGAAAACTGCTTCTCTCAAAACACTTTACTTGCCTCTTAATCTCGTTTCTATTTGTGTCTCTGCAGTTCAACCAAGAGGTCCAACAAAGTTTCAAACATCTCCTCTGCGCGCTGCCATGTGTCACCACACTAATCGAATGCTGAGATAAGTAGTCAGCTACGCAGAGAAAGAAAGAATTGTTTTTTTAACTTTATGTCGTACTCGCTCGCTCACACACAAAAACAGATCCCAGCCTGCGTTTGTAGTTTGGTAGTTGCAGCACTTTTCATCCTAGTGAGGACGGCAACAAATAAAAGCATTTGAACTGTGAATTTCTTCTTTTGTGCTCGGCTGAGTGGCAAGGCGCTCCCACAGAAATCAAATAATTCAGCCAACCTTTGGCTCCACTCGTGGCTGCACCAGGCAATTCACCTTGCGCGGGGGCCCCGTAATTTACAAATCACCTTTGTTTTGCAGCGTGCAGGTGTCTGCGGCGTCCAGCTGTCAGACCTGTGTTTACTCCCGCCAGACAGAAGCATCGACACCAGCCGCGGATTCAGCAAATGACATCCAGCCACTTAGCCGCGTCGCTCTGGACTGGGTGGGCGGCGAGGAAGAGGAGGAGGAGGATGAGGAGGAGGGAGAGGAGGCCGGGATCACACAGGTCCAGGCTGCCACGGGCGCTTCAGTTAAAGTGTAAAACAAATTTTTGTGATACGTACACAGACGCAGCGGGAACCGCAAATCATTTTCTTCCGACATGCAAAACGGCCCCCTGCTGGTGGCCCAGTGTGCCAGGACGGACCGAAAATAAAAGTCCAGAGGTTTACAAAAAAAAAAAAAAAAAAATCAACAAAGGTCTGCTAAATCACTGTGTGCCGGGCGGGAAATTACACTCCCAACCATCCTCTGCTACGAGTCTGTTTGTGTGTGTGTGCGCGTTTCTGTTTGATGTTGTTTCATTAGCTAGCGGTGTAGCGCTTGATGAGGAGGGGGAGTCGTGATGAACACACAATTAATCAAGACGAAATCAGCCACGTTGGGGCGAGATTGCCACAATCCCTGATTGGAGCACTTGCTCGCGCCGCTATTTTTCCACATTTTTCAGGCTCGGTTCATTAAATTAACGACAGAGTGTTATTATTCGCTGCGTGACGATATAACGGTCTTTAAGCGTCGAGGGTAAAGACGGGGATTGTCTGTTCCAGGCTGGGGGTGGCGTCCCTGAATGCATTCAGCGGCGGCAAACTTTGCCAGTTTGGCTCCGATTTGGGGGACGAGCGAATGTACGATTCAAAAGCTCGCTGCAGGACATGTCCTCGGCGGGATTAGAGAGCATATTTGAGACGATTAGTAACTACTAATGAGAGCAGCCAGAACGAGACGAGGCAGAGGAGGAGGAAAAAAGAGGAGGATCTGACAGCTCTGGTGAGAGCAGAACGACGAGCGGAGGAAAATAGAACGCCAGCGTCCCAAGATGGCGTGTTTTTGTCGCATTTGATGGCAGAAATCTGGAGATGAATCGCTTGAAGTTGGGACGACGGAGCAGCCAGAGGTCCGCCGAGGTGGTTGGACATTTCCGACGTGTCCACCGATGCTGACCTTGAGACAAAGAGGTGGAGGAAAGACAAGCACCCGGCACATATCCGTGAAATCTCACTAATTTGCACGGCCGAGCAAGAAGGGAATCTCCACACACGTGGAGTCGAGGGAATCGCTCGTCAGGCGTGACCCGAGAAAGGAGACGATCTGTCTCTGGCCTGAGGAAACCTCTGTCTCGTGTCCTTCATCGACCACTTCATTAACATCTGGCCACTTGATGGTCGGAGTTGTGCCGAGCGTGGATTGTGAAGGAGAAGCTGCGACTGTGAGAGGTGATGAGTTAATGTGGCTGAGCAGCGGCTCCCAACAAAGGCTCTCCCCGCAGCGACAGCTCAGGAATTCTTGCAAATGAGAAGCGAGAAAACAAACCAGGTTCGTCCGCCCCCTGCTATTAAACAGACACACACATGAAGGCGACCACGCGCGCACACACACGCACACACACACAAAATCCGAGGTGTCTATTTTTAGTCACAAACATTTTCCGTCTCATTCTGCGAGAAGCAATGGCAGATTTCCTTTACTTAAGCAGAGTAAATACAGGAGAAACTAAATATTTGTTTTTCTTTTATCTGGATTCACGTGCTCCATCACCACATGATCAAACGCTGATATGCGGAATCTTTGAAAGCAAAGAGACACAACTATGACCTGAACCATCACGTAAAATAAACACTACGCACATTGGCCGCCCGATGTATTCATATATGCATAAATACACCGAGCAAACAATCGCACACAAAGCCCACATAAAAGGGGGGAACGCTATTTCTTCACGTTCCTCACAAATGGCGTACGGGAGCAATAAGCATGCCAGCCGATCCTCCGATGAAGGACATTAATAACTTCAGACTTCAAACAAACGGTCTGTTGAATCCCGAGCTGGAGAGAGCGGAGGAGGGAGGCGCCGGAGTCTCGGAGGAGAGCGGAATCGTAGCTACCGGACTGGGATGGTTCTTGAAGATGTTTCGCTCCATATTGAAAAAAAAGGAAAGAAAACCCCTCCTCAGTTCAGGTGGAAGAGTAGAGAAGCCTGCATATTTCTCCTGGCGGTCGAGGGGGACGTGTGTGCACGTGTGTGTGGAGGCAGAAGGTGTCATGGATAATTCAATGGTGGTGCTAGTAACATCAAAACTTTGGACTCCTAACAGCTCCCAGCAAAGTACTGTACTAGCAACTCTCCGTCCTTCAGCGCCGCCATTTTAAATGTCCACGATCTGGCGCCCAGTTCCCTCTAAACCACACGTGTCAAACTCAAGGCGTGGGGGCCAAATGCGGCCCGCAGCATCATTTTATGTGGCCGGCAAGCTCTTGAGTGACTGTTTCAATAAACCACTGGTGTCAAACTCAAGGCAAACAGAGCGAATGGAGCCCGATGCGTTTCAACATAAATCTACTTCATTTAAATGTGCATTGACTCAAAAACTACATCTCCCAAAATGCACGTGGATCATGTTACTAGTAAAGTGACGGCAGCTGTGCCCTGACCAGATATAAACTTCATAAACTGTCAGTTTATCAAGAGGGGAACTAGGTTGTTGACTTTTTGATTGATTGTTAACTAGAGATGTCCGATATTATCGGCCCGATATTAGCATAAAAATGTAATATCTGTATCAGATTTTTTTGCTTTAAAACCGATAAAATAAAAACCGATAAAAATACAAAAATGCTTGCGTTACACTGAAATAGTGCCTTTACGTTCCTGAAGCGTTTATCGGCGCACAAGTCGGTATCGGCTGTTATCGGTATCGGTAAATTGAGAGTTGGACAATATCGGATATCGACAAAAAAGCCAATATCGGACATCCCTATTGTTAACTGATTAATTGGGTTTCTTTTTCTGATAAAACACAAGGATCTGTGATAGAATAATAGCAAAGCCCTGACACATTTTCACATCTATTCAGGGATAACGGGATATTTGTACATTGAATCAGTAAAAATTGTTAATATTATAGATTTCTAGATGAGTTATGACATTTTACATTAAATTACATCTATACTTCCTGAACAATTGCCATTAACATCCGGCCCCTTGGGGACCATGGCCACGCTGATGTGGCCCTCGGTGAGAATGACTTCGACACCCGTGCTCCAAACGCTAGAACGTTATTCTTTGTCACTGAGTGGCCGTCCTCTCACAGAGCACAAAATCATCACCATCATCATCATCATCATCATCAACCACTCAACCTATTACCCAGCACACTGCTCCTGTGCTGCAGCATAAGGAGGCACACTTGTGTATCCCTGTGTGAGTGATGTTAAGAAAGGGTGAAAGCTGCCTGATGGGCTGATTAATGACAGTTGAGGACTTAGTTTGTCACTTCCGACAAGGGAAGCTGGAGGACTGAAGCGTATAAGAAGCGCGTGGAAACAGGACCGTCCTGCGGTACCTTTCCGCATTGGCCACACCTGCCCGCACGTGCGCTCTCTTTATTTGACAGACGCAACTGTTGTGTAAAGTGCGAGAGCGTAAACTCGACTCATTTCACGCGCAGGGATGCTTTTATCACCTCGGTTGTCTGAGGTTTAGCTCGGGCGCGTAACAACTTTTACTGTTTACAGTGTTGTGGTGGTAAAGAAAAGTGGAAACACTGCGGCCCAGTTTTATACGTTGTTGTTTGGATCCGTTCGCTAAGACGCTCCGCCATATTTGTCGCCATCCACAGATTCATTTGCAATCTAATGTGCTGGACAGTTGCTAATTCCCATTAAAACCCCAAGCGGGCACCGGAATACCATAAATCACGACCAAAGCTTCTCCAGCAGAGCCGGGAGGATTTCCAGGACAGGGCAGCCTGTCCGCTGTGAGGGGGACGAGCGGGCGGCACGTGCCTGACAGCTCCAGGGAGAAAAGCGGCATTGTGCCGCCGTCTCGTCGGCAGAGACAATGACAGCGGAGAAAAGGACCCCTGAGACAGAGACAGAGACGCTTCGTATCCATGGTGACGCCTCGCCGCGGGAGCCATGCCCCCTCGGTCCGGTGTGACTTGGCACCCAGGAAGAGTCTAAACCCCCAGACTGGGGAGGCGCAACTGAATGGTGGTGGGTTATTAGACATGTAAATCCGTTCATCTGTTGGATTTACGCGGGCGGACATGTTTGGTTCTTCTCTCGGCTTTGTTGGAGGTTTCTCTCAACGGGCGGATGGTGTCTTAGTCTTAGTTTGGGCGCTGAGGCAGGACTACTTGCTCAGAAGACGCGATTATGGTGCGTAAATCACAAATTAAAAACACAGCATCACTCAAAAAGGCCCGACTTGACTGTAAAGGACGCGGTTGGACTTTTTTTCGCCGCAGAGCATGTTTTACATTCACGCACAGGCGGTCGGGGACCAAATCGTCTCCCGCTTGGACATCATTAAGCCGCTCATCAGCGGCCGTGGCACAATAAAAACCTCTGACACGCAGTGTCCCACTGCTGTTCAAAGGGGGGACGTAATTGCTCAAGGGCACAGGGATAATCCTCGCTGCTGCGGACAAGCGAGAAAAAGAGGGAAATATCATCGGAGCTCGTGTCGCATTCCCGCGTCCCGTGTGGACGCTGGGACTCCGTTTAAAGTCGTCCTGAGCCAAAGAACAATGAGGCAAACAGTCTGGGATCACCTTGTGAGGCGCGCGCCAAATGAGTGGGACTAAAATACAGCACCTTGAATAAAAAACACTCTGAGAGGTAATAACGGACTGTGCGCCCGGTTCTGGTCCGGCGAGACTTGTTGCCCCGTGACAGAAGTGGTAAAGTGACATTACGCGAAGGCCGAGGAGAGCCAGAGGCGGCCAATGAGGAGGCAGTTTGTCAGGGGTGTGGCTTCATCTGCTGCCGCTAGGACGGGCCGACCTCTGACCTCTGACCCCTCGGCCCCAAAGCGGGAGCACGGCAGAGGCGCTTGGCGCCCAGCTCGCACCGCTAAGCGCAAAACGGAGGCGTGCAGCTGTGTACAAATGCAGACCGAGACATCAGCCACATGTTCTGCTGTAAAGTCACCGCTTTCAAACTGCAGATGTATTGATTACAGCCCTTAGTCCATCGTAGCACCGTCTAAATTGCGGTACTTTCAATGTCATGACCCCCACCTGGCTGAAAATCAAGCCATTTTTTACATTTGCACAAATTCCGACCGCCGATATGAGTTTTCGAGCCGAGAGAAGTTTGTCTTTGCCTTTGAAAATCCCGTCGGCAAACGCTAAGCTGTGTAATCACGCCTGTCACGCCCCCCACTGTGCCGCTGCTCCACGGCGCCCGGCCCGAGATCCCACTTTAGAAAAAGCAGCCGCGGAGACACGTGGGCCGGATCACGACGCCGGTGGAGACGTCACGTTGGACCAGATTCCCGCCGTCCAACTGATTCATCGTTACCGTATGCGAGCGGCTAATTATAGAGGTGTGCGGAGCTCTCCAGCGTAACCTGATAGAAAAAAAGGATGTCAAGGATTTCCAAGAAGAAAGCTTCAAGCCGCTGAGGAGGAAATATGGTGGGGTGTGGGGGCAGATATTTACAGACATGGGAGGCAGGAAAGTCTGTCCACAGGTTGGACACAGGTAAGGGCCGAATTGAGGTCCAACTTCCCCGTTCTTCACCAACAAAACAACTCATTCAAAATGTGGTTGTTAAATCTTCAGAGTGTAAAATGTGGGGAAAACCAAAACAAAACACACAAGAGCAAATATTGTACTTTGGGCACTAGGTGTGGATCCATTTCTGCCATCGGGACAGGTTGGTGTCCCTACTGACTCTTTGCAGAGTGCGCGTGTGTGTGCACACAGCTGTGACACTGTCTTGTTTGTCTCTTTGCCACTGAGAAGCCTCAGTGTACAAATCCAAAATGCATCTGACACTTCTGCCTCGTTATGAGGCTCCAGAGAGCCGCAGCAGCCGCAGCAAAAGCATCCACGCCGCCAAAGAAAGCACAACATTTGAATAAAAGCAGACAAACACTGGGACAAACGTCATCTTTTGTCTTTGGAGCACCACAACACATCTCTGGGCTCTGCAACGTTTTCATCATTTTCCAATTCTTGCGTACGCCCACTTGTGGAGCGCAGAAGCAACAGCGACCGCTAACGTGCAAAAAACATGGCCGCACCATAACGGGCGCGCGTGCGGGCGCCATTCCTGACAGCTGCCGCGTTTGACGTGTGCCTCATTAAAGGATATAAAAATTGAACGCCAAACAAATAATACAGATGGCGGCTGAAACGTTTTTTTTTTTTTTACGACAATTTGGCTGCGGTGGCCACGGAAACACTTTGGCGTCAGCTGATCGACGGAGGTGCGAATTTGACGCAATGCGTTGTGGCTCTGCAGCACTGAGCAGCCGTACTGTCACTTTTCTCCCACAGTTCAATACAACTCCACATAGCGTCACTTGCACACACACACGCGCACACACACACAGCACTGCATCTTATATTTTCCACATAACCTCACGTGAAGAGATTCTATCCAGTTCCTCTCACTGTGTTGATTCAAATATCAATTCTCAAGCTCCCCTAGTCTCTCCAGTACAGCACCATTACTTCATATTACTGCGATTGGATATTTGATTGGGAAAACCAATCAGCTGCCATCGCACAGTGTGCGCCGGCGTCTCAGTCTCACTTCTGTACCGAGGACAGTCACGGGTCACGTCACTCATCGATCCCTCCCTCCGATCAAAGTCGTCCATCTCCCCTTGAAGGCTGCGTCACATTGACTGGATACGCTCGACACTCGGGTCGGCGTCCTCTGCGTAACCGGCGAGGACGGGTCAGCGCTCACACGCCGGCCCGTCCAATCACCGGCTCATCCACCTGCTTAAATGCCATCCGCTCACACCGCCTCCCGCTGCTTTCTCTGTGCAGCTCCGCACTCTTTCATCCCTCAATCCCCCCCGCATCCACCCTCCACCCTGCCCCCCACTCCACACCCACACCAGTTCCGTCTCTACCCTGCTGTCCCGGGGTATCCTCTGCACCCCCGCCGTCTATGCCGGCAGGATCTGTGGAGGCGTGAGGATTCACAAACACTGTTCCACACCACGGAGCCATTCCAAAGAGCTTCTCTCTATCCATTCGCTCGCTCTCTCTCGCTCTCCCTCCATTCGCACTCTCTCTCGTCCTCTCTCTCTCTGTCTCAATAAATAATTTCAAACGTATCTAAGTCAATGAGTCTCTGCGAGGCAGAATTATTACTCCCAGTCTGGTGAACATGATATTAAATGTGATATGTAGAAAGTGAAGAGTGATCCGAATATATACATATATTCATTAGTCTGTACATACATACTGCGTATACATACTGCACATATACCTACTGCATATGCTGTAAGTGCATATACACATATATAAACACATACACACATACGGACTGTTTTGCTATATACACTTTGGATATGTACCGACATCCAAGTAAGCAGTCAGCTTAATAGTATACACATACAAATACAAATGTACTTTCAGGGGTTAGATATTGCAACTTAGTTAATGTAGTCTGATTCAGTTCTTTAAATTCAATCAATTATAATAGTATGAAACGCTGAGGCATGCGATGTGTGGGTGTGTGTGTGTTGACAGCGGGATGACCCTCTATTGGGAATGTGGAATAGTTCCTTTGGAAACTCTTGTTAGATTAAAATTAAGGTCCAATCATGGCCCTTGATTGTTCTGCTAATGGTCATTTCCCAGCGCACGGCGCTAGATGTGGATGCGGTTTTCTCTCAGTTGCCGTTCACATGCAATTCACTTTCAATTTGCTCCTCCAGTTGCTCTGTAATTATCTACACGGAGCTGTTTGATTACGTTTTAATGTCCTCCAATATGCTGCACTATTTTCCATGGATCTTTTTACATATGTCCTGTTCCAATTTCATTCCCACATATTGAGGTCACAGCGATGTGAAAGTTAATCAAAAAAACGAGGAAGAAATGTCTCCTGGCTTTGTCACTCCTCTGGATAAAAGGGAAATATCACAGCCAAACAATGCCGCCACAGAGTTGGACTCAAATGTTGCTGCGAGGCGCCTGCGTCATCCAGGCTCATCTCTGTTCCACGCTGGGACTGGAGCCAGACCCACTGATGGGAGAATATTAGCGGCAATTTTACATTTCAACTGTCTAAATGGGTGTGACAGAGTTTCCAGGTGGAACAGGTGCAGTCTAATCGCTACCAACAGTTTAGCCAACTTCGATAATGAAACCCAAGAGCGGAGCCGACTGAAAAAAACTGACGCTAATGTGCTTTTTGTCATTCCCCTTTTCCCGTATCCTCGCCTTCAGTCTAGTGCTGTGTGAGGTTCGCCCTCCTCGTCATCGCTTCTTTGGTGCAAAGCGAGAGACGGAAAACTCGGTGACCTTTGTGTCGCTTCAGCCCACTTAATGGAACTTTGTGGAGGTTGATTTGCTTCATAATAGTTGTGCAAAAACGTTGCGTTGAATATTCAATAATTATGCGGGCAAATGAAAATGGCACGCGGATAAAACTGTAATATTTCATCTTTAACAGCATCTACTAAAGATGAGATTTCGCCCTCTAGCTCAGGATACTTTTGGAGAAGATACTCAATGTGATTTCCCTGGTTAAATAAGGATTAATGGTGAAAGAACAAAACAATAATAACAATTAAAATAAAGTTTATACGAATTTCATTTCCTCCCTTCTTTTTCTCCCATCTAGTCTAAATTTAAACGGCAACCGAGGAAAAAGTAGACACCACATATAACACTGCACACACACAGATTATACAGCGAGGAGCTCTGCAGGACAGTCTGGCTCGCCGGCTTTAATGTGGCGCTTTGCATTTTGCGATAATCTCATTCTGTCTCTGACACTCAGACGCTGGCTCCTCGTCAGCCGTGGAGTTACGGTTGCTGAATTTAGACACAATAATTGGCTTCAGGGGGGCAGTGGGAAGACAATGTTCCGCCTCAAAAGCTAAAAAAGATCAAGAACTTCTACTGAAGCGTGTGAATTTCTGATTTCTTGCTAGACGTATTTGAGTTGTCGATCTAATATCCGATAATGAACAGTGCCAAGCGAGCAGGGCTCTGATTTGGGACCCTTTATCTTTTCACTTCATAAACACCTTAACCCACATATGGTTTTGTCCAACTGACCACTTACATGCCTTGTAGGACAAGAACAGCGAAAAACAAGTCAAATATGGTTCAACATTCCCTCTAAAACATCATGATTCGGAAATCAAACCAATCTTCTTGAGCTGTTTACATCAGCACTACGGCGGCGGAATGACTTCCAGATGCTGCGTGTCGGTGTGACAGAGCGTTTAAAAGCTGCATGCAGAACATATTTATTCCCCAACTGCTTTGAATTCATTATGCAGAAAATAAAACAAAGCTCGTAACTCAACTTCAGCAAAACAAGTTCACGAATTATTAATGCCTGTACCCGTTAATGCATCTAATGACGAAACGCTGATGTTTTTACGTTTGTGATTTGTTAACGTGTCGTGACTTTTGCTCGGTACTGCGCAAAATATTGATGATCAATAATAAATACACCATCCTGCATTAACTATTAATGGCTTGATTTAAGCCATTCAACCGAGAAACGGCGCATCAAGGCCGAGAGCGCTAATTCTTGTTTTTCAGAGAAACTGTGGCCTTTTGCCAAATAAAGCTCCAACCTTGATCGGGATGAAGATAAATATCGCATCATCCGGGGGGACAGACGGAGTGACCGCGTCCCACACAAACACACAACACAAACAGTCCCGAGACCGCCCGAGAGATAACGAGCCTTTGAGGTGCTTCTAATTCCGCGAGGACGCCAAGGTCACCGCAGCCCGGAGAAGTCGACATAATTGGCATCCTGAGCCGATGATTTGCGTGAGCAGAGAAGCGTCAGAGTGGCCGAGCGGTGGAGGAGCCATGCTCGTCTGATGGAGGGTGACGAGCCGCTGGATTAATGAAGCAATCCAATCTGAGAAAGGGGACAGCGGGATGCTCATTGTTGTTTTTACTTTTGTTGACGTCGGGCTGGTGTTCGTCACGCTTGAGGAGTGCTCGCTGTCATCGGCGGCGCCGCCTCCGCCACGTCCGTCACCGCCTCAAACTTTCCAGAGCGAGTGGAGTGTTTCATTACCGACTCAAAACAAAACGTGACGCGGAGAGGAGAGAACGCTTTCTTCCCTCAGGCGCCACGACACAAAATCTATGCCAGCGATGCCAATTTATATTTAACACAACTCCACACAGAGATTTCTCCCCCCACTTAACAGATCAGAGCTAACTAGCGATGCGCTCTCATCCCCGTCGTGACACTTTCCTCCGAGCAGCCCCGTGAAAGAATAAATGAATGTTTGGACTGGAGAGCGTGTGGAGGAGAGGCTCAGGTGCGGGAGAGGGTCCGCGAGGGGTCGACACCTGAGTGGCTGCCATTGCTCGCCCACACAAACGCCACTGAAGCCGCGCACACACTTGCGGACAAACAAATGTGGGTGAATAAATAAGTCAGAGCAGTCATCCAGAGGGCTTGAAGACCTCTAAACAATTAAGATCTGCGGAGAAAAGTCTATCGATCAAATCGCCATATCTGAAATTTGCCACCTGTGTGTTTGTGCGACCACAAGTGGTGCATTTTGTGTCCAATTTGGACCATGCCAGCCATTTGTTTATCTCCTCACAAAGATGGGGAGAAGTTTCAGACACAAATTGGCTATTTTATTCTGCACTGGCGAATAGAATGTTTACAATATGGTTCCTGACACCTGGTGCAAAGCTGTCAGGTGAATGGACAATCAAATGTAAAAACACTTTTGTTTTTCACTTTGTTTTCAAGGACCTTTCAGGTGGTGTGCGTGTGCCATCTCTATGTCCTCTCTCCAGGCCCACCGGAGGTGATTAGTGCATTTTTCCTTTACTTTTCTCTGGCTACCTGTGTAAGCCCAAAACCTTTGCCAGCTGTGCAGCGCGATAAGGGCCACAAGTCTAAAAATAACACCCTCATTCAGGGCGCGGAACTTCTCCAGCCATTCAAGGTTTTGCTTTGTGCACTGATCAAAACATCTCGAGGAAAAGAAACTCATCAAGGAATTGTTAAAAGAGTGGTCAGGAAAACGCCACTCCTCTCTCTCCCCTGCTATTAGTCCATGCTCTCTAGAACATTTCCCTGTCGTTATCCTTACCCATCTTTATCTCCCTCTAAACACAATCCTCTCTTGTATTTCTCTGCTTTTCTTAACCGCTATCCAGCCTCCCAATTAGTTCTCAACCTCTCTTCCACTGTGGTTTTGGCATTAGTCTGGTTTCCCTTCACGATGTGTTTCTTGAATGACAAAACCTACGTTTTCCTCGCATTTAGTGGCCCGTGTCTGAAATTATGCACTTACGCAAAGTTTAGCCCTAAAACAAGCTAGCCCTTACCCTAACGCAGGGGTCGGCAACCTGCGGCTCTGGAGCCGCATGCGGCTCTTTAGCGCCACCCTAGTGGCTCCCTGGAGCTTTTTTGAAAATGTGTGACAATGGATAAAATTGGGAAAAATTTGATTTTTTTGTTTTAATATGTTTTTTCTGGGAGGAAAAATATGACATACAGATTCCTCACGTTTTCCAATGCTGTAGAAATATTAAGAATGAGTATTTGATTCATTAATAAAGCTTATGTAAGGCTTTTCAATTTTTTGCAGCTCCAGACAGGTTTGTTTTTTTTACTTTTTTGGTCCAATATGGCTCTTTCAACATTTTAGGTTGTCGACCCCTGCCCTAACGCTACAAACAAACACAATATCAATACTGGGTTAACTGGATAGCCTTTAAATACTTGAGATACAGCAGCACGCAGGCATTAGACTTTGTTTATCTCGGGTTTTCAATGTGCTTTGTGAGGAAACACAAACAGGCACGGGATGTGCAACTGCAATTTCATGTCCACGCCGCCGCACAATTGATTTCAAGGCCGTATACACCGGGAGCTGCCTCGCAGAGCTGCAGACTCCTTGCGTAACACGGCACGCAGCAAAATACAGGTGAGATGTCTGCACAACTTGAAAGCACGGCGCGGACAGCCTCGAAAATGTGAGCCGGCGTCCTGCCAGAGCGCCGATGTTATCTAACCTCATTCTCTGCTCCCAGCACACACACACACACAACGCACATTATGTCTTCGGATGCACAAGAAACATCTATACCATCCTAATGACCGTGTGATCCGGAGCGGAATAAGAGGTTGTGATATTATTACTATTCCTGACAGAACTACATTTTGCAGCTTAAATTCCTTTTAAATGAGTTTAGGTGTTAAATGAACCTGCACTAGAAGACAATTAAATTCCTCCGCTATCACTGGACAGCTTTCTATTAAGCAGCCTTCAGTTGGGGGGAAATTGTCTCCGAGAGCATCTCGGCCAGATTAAGGCATTATATTACTAATTTCCCACAAGCTGCACTCATTCTGACCCCACAGTATCTCCAAAACAACACCGCGTTTGCTGCTCTCCTTTTGGAATTGGTGTCACTGACAAACAGCATAATTTGTAACCCCCAAAGCGGATAGAATGTCACGAGGTCCCTCTCAATGAAGCAGCTCAGTCCTCACTTCTTCAAAACAATTATGCAGCAGGTGAAACTCTTAGAAACTTTTCCAATGCCATTCAGAAAAAGGACTGAATAGAATGAGACCAGCGAAGAAGTGCCTAGGAAATAAAGGCACACAGTATTTATATGGCAAATACTTTTAGGGATGCAACGGCAGCCAGCTCTCCACATTTCCTCCGTAATTTTCCTTTTGGCAAGAATTTGCTGCGGTATTTTTCCTTTTTTACGACAAAGCAAAGTAACGCTTTTCTTTTATACTGAGCGTCAGCAGGTATTTTCCTCTCGCCGCCCGTCTGAGGCAGCTTGGCGGGGAACAGCGGCTTTGGGTTTAAGTGTGGCACATTTGGGACGATTCTATAGGGCGAAATGTGAAACATTTATTTGGTTTAAAGGCGAACAAAAGAGACAGAGTTGGCCTGCCGGATGGAGTGACGGGATGATGCCGAGGTCGGCGGGTTCAAACGGCAGAGGGCTGCTGATGAATAAGGCAAAAGCTGAAAACGCCCGAGACAGTGTGAGGCCTGTGTGCATACGGATGTGTAAAAGGATATTAACTACGTGTAAAGATTCGGTTAAAAGCTTTTTGCCTTTATCTGCCACTTCCGTCGCCTCTGACAGTGCGTCTGAGCGCCCGGAGCGCGACACGGCTGACCTCTCGGCTGATGTTTGGCCCTTAAGCTTAGTCCACTTTGCCTAATAGAGATGTTGCGCAGAGAACACATAAGGGAGCAAGTTAAAAGTCTGCGGGTGAAAAAAAAAGAGGCAGATTATATATAGCCGCTGATTAAGGCAGGGATGGGAACATGACCTACATGCATAACAACATTTTCTCTCACTTTGTGCTACAGAACCAGCCTCGGTCCAGCACCAGGACTCCACAACTGGGAGGGTCTCTCTAATTATAACAGCAGAGTCAGATTTCAGTACACACCTCATTATCATTCCTTCATTATTGGGTTAATCGTGTTTTTGGTACGTACGATTAAGTTGG
>OMPJ01010427.1:0-10920 GCA_900312935.1 Carapus acus
AGGGGGAGTGAATCTGTGGCATTTATTGTGCCTGTATTGACATTAGAGCCAAACCCCTCTATGTTGTAAAACTATTGTGATAGACTGGAAACACTTTTCCTTCTTTCTTTGAAATCGTAAAATAAGTGAGAAATACGCTCACATAAGTTGAGTCCAGCCGAGTCTGATGTCTGCACTCTTTTAGGACTCCATGGCATAGAACCAGCCACCAGAGTTTGTGATCTGGAAGGAGCTGCTGAGGCGCTCACTACTCTGATGCCCCGTTGCCATACGCCACACCTGCAGAGGATCCATCGAGCAGTTGGCAGGAACCATGCCTGCCCTGGCCACCGGAGCCAGCCATGAGCCAGGTACGGATTGATAACTCAATTGCTACTACACAAACATCGTAATTGTGACAGCAAATCGAACATCGATGTGATGCTTCTCATGTTTTTGACCACTGTCACCCTGTGCCACACCATAGAACTGTTCTATGGCACTGATGCAGGAGTAGTTGACATAAGACCACCTAAAATTATGTTGAATTGCTTGGTCTATAATTGCAATTATAAACCAACTACTTTGTGCAGGGAGTGTTGGATAGCAGTCTTCGTCCTTTTCACTGCCTCTTCCTCCCCCTGCCTGAATCTCACTCCCTGTACCCCACTGTGGTGTGTGGAGGAGTGTGTGATGTCATTGAGGACCATGTCAAGCTTGTCAGCACTTTTGCAGCTGCCACAGCTCTCCACCGATCCCTTTAGGAACATTGACCTCCACACAGTGTGGCTTAATGGCTGGCTGCATCATTACACACACGCACACAACCCATTTCCCAATCCGCCAATAGAAAAACTCACAAATGGACAAAGTGTGTACATCTCATCTCTCTCACCTTGTCTGTCTCCCTCTCTCTCCTGCTCGTTTACTCACGTACACACACAAGTACACACTCACGCACATTAACAACATTTAATTTAGTCCCCATTCTGGAGATTTGCGCAGGCAAAGTAGAAAGCCAGACCATCAGTTACGATCAGTCATTTTGGGCAATTACCGGCAATGGTTCAGGTTTCCAAATAAAACATGCTTAGTCCCCTCTGGGCCATGTCCTCCGTTTCCTCCTCTGATGGTCCTGTGAAGTTGTGAATGCAGGTGAAATATGATGAACGTTACGGACAAATTGGAGATCAGTGGCTTTTGGATTTAGTTGGGGCCGGCCTGGCATTATGAGTGCCTGGCTTTATACCCATTCAGATCTGAATTGTCCCACCAGATATCACACTAATTCAGCAGATAAAGAGCAAATGCTGACTGTGGGATGGATGACCTATGGTGGATTTCTGAACAGCCGCCATCTCAATCTTTGGCAAGTTGCCACTAATTGATGCTTGCTAGAAAATTATTAAGTTAATGTCAGTGCAGAGTTGACTCTCTTGAGCTATCAACTGCAAAATTGGCTTGTATGTGTAGGCGAGCCCATCTGACATTATGTGTCAGCGAGCCAGCTTAACGGTGATCTTTGCTGCAGCCCCAATGAGTAATACTTTGTATATGTTGGTCAATGTCCATGATTCGCAAACAGTCGCGGAAACCGCCCGCTATTCACCATAACAGCGATGACAGTTTGTCTGATAACACCAGAGATGACACCAATCATTAATGCAGCTCTCCTGCCCCACCAAGCGCCAAGGCAACGCTAACACTGACAAAGCCTCCATGGAAGAGTGCATTGGGAGATACGATATAAGAGGAGCTGTGTATACCCTGTTGTCCATCCAATCCGTGTGCCTTGACTTGTTGCAGCCTTCCCATTTGAAATTGATTTCCACACCTCCAAATCTAAGCAGTTAAATTTGTCCCGTATGTATAGAATAAGATGAGTGCAACGTTCCTGCAAATAGTATAAAGTATCAAAGGCTACCAGTACAGCATCAGTCTGGGTAGTTGCAACACTTGGTTATCTCTTGCCCTACATCTGTGGCATCATCTGTGTTTGGGCCTCTCTGTGTGTAGAATTCCCAAAAATTGTCAATTCTTAAGTGTTTGGAGAATAAATACGCAAGCAGATGAATGGGGGGCATGTAAGATCACACCTTCATGTCGCCCTCTCCGTCTCATCATAAATAAGCTTAAAAAAATACACGCCAGCGCTCTCTTTGGAACGAAGGTCTAATAAATGAAACGTAATAGTGAGAAATTAAGCTCAGAAAACAATAACATGCCGGAAAGTTGGCCGCGAGAGCTGACCGTGGGGAGTGTTGAGTGTTGAAAGCGATTAGGTTATGGCGATGCATTAGAGAGCAGACTAATGGAGATTTTGCTCGTGATGCTGACCCTGCACTTCAAACATTTTGTCTTGCAGTATTCAACACCACAGCTTCCAAAAAGTCTTTGTCCCTTGCAGTAGACTGCAAGGAATTAAGTTTTGGTGTCATTTAGTTGGCTGCCTCATTTGGGATCGCGTACAACAAACACACAATATTTTACGGTCTTAGCAGGTCAGCCACAAAGCAACGCTATTGTTCCTTTCTAAGATATCAAACACCACAGCCAGCAGAAAATGTGCAGTGTGTGTGTCTATGCGTGTCCCTGTTAGCATGCGTTTGAACACGTGTCAGCGGGACATCCAAACAACAAGTGAAATCTGTACCCACATTAACTTAAACACTTTTCACCCCCGACCCACCCACCAACACAGTATGGCAGATGATTTCCAGGTCTCATCTCCCCTCCAGGCAGCTGCTCTTCAGTCAGTTTACCTTCATTTTACCTCTTGCTCGGTCGTGATGGAGTGTTGCTGCTGTTTCAGACACAGACTAATAACTGCAACACCTCCCCTCCGTTTGGCTGAGCACATTTTTTGTTTCAGCTCCCACTCAGGGATCTACAGACAGACAGACCAAGCCCACTAACTGTCTGCTCTGGACCATTCATCTCCCGAACTCTGTATGCTGCCAGATAAAATCTGGAGGAGACTTTCCTCTGCACTGTGTGTGGGTGCATTTGTTTTGCTGTGGCGTAAGTGCGCCCTAGAAGCAACTCGGTCGATGGCTCACTTTGTCACATGTTGTGCGGTCACTCTGGCATATAGCCATGGCCAAACCCAGACGCTCACAATTGTCTGTGAGTGTCAATGAAAAATGAAAGACAACATGTCCTGCCACGTATGCAGGCTGGTGACATTGTTTCCTTTCTGCTCTTGGCAGCATCATTTAGAATGGATTTATCAAATTGCACATGTAATGCCCACACCCTGTTACTGGAATGAATGGTGGTAAATGGAGAACTTTTGTCAAGCTTGTATTAAATCAAGAATAGGAAGATTTAAAAATCTTCATGGTGACTGACGTATTTGATTTAAATCAAGAAAAGGAAAATTTAAAAATCTTCATGGTGACTGACGTATTTGATTTAATGCATGTACAAACACATGCTTTAAAAATTAAATTAATTCAATACTATATATATAAATACATAACTTCCACTTGAAACAACGACAGCAAAGCTTGTATTTACCCACTTAATCATGAGAACCTGATTCGTCTTTGACACTGTTACATTGTAAGTAACAACAAGTGTTACTCACAGTCTTGTCGGAAACCACCAAAATCCTGACATCTGCTGAGTCTCTTTTGATGCCCAAAGCTAAAGACATACATGTTAAAACTTCTCTGAAGGACTTCTCCAGGCTTTTGAAATGGTTTGCACTTTTTTAAGTGGAGCACAACAAGATATTGACTCACTCTTTTACTAACAGCTTGATGTTGAGTATACAACAGTAGGAGCCTGCACCACAGCATATAAAGAGAAAATCTCATGTCTGTTCTTTTTCCACCGAAACACGCAACGCAGGCCCTGAAACACGCAGCGTGTGGTTTACTGCCGTGCAGCAGAGAGGTCATGAGGCATCCCGGAGAGAGAGTAGGCGTTAGCTCCGCGTAGCCCCATTTCCTCCCAGCTTTTGTATTGATGTGATTACAAGTTGTGGATTTGTTGTGGGGGAGGAAAGATAATGGCCTCAACATAACACATGCTGAAAGATGAACAACTCCAGCTGAATCCCTTCTCTGTGGCAGCGGTGGTGCCTCACTACAACTTTTTGTTGCGTCATTCAGGTGCAAAATATTCCTACAATCCATCCTGTTTTTCTATGGCAAGAAAAATTGTGATTTTACCACTTATACCCCACCAATACTGGAATTATAAATTAAGCATAGTCATGGCACAGTCTTAACTGCTTTTGTTTAATCCTTGTTACATGCACTATTGACAATGTCTGAGGTGTAGATACCGGTAATCTCCTTCTTTGGGATTTAGTCACATGGGCAGCAGCAGTTTTGCTTTGACAGAGACTGATGCCCTGAAGACGCAGCACAGTCACGATTCACTGATGAGCAATGCGACAAGGCATCGACTAGATCCCCCAAGACCCCGAACGCACGCACGCACGCACTCACTCACTCACTCACTCACTCACTCACTCACTCACTCACTCACTCACTCGCACTCAAACTGACTCTCCTGAAGACCCCCGATGCCCCTCTTCAACCCCATTAAAGCCACCCGCGTTATTCCACGCTGGGCCTGCGTGTCCCATCAACCTTTCAGGCCCACGCACTGCACTGAGTGATGCGATCGCTCCAGCCACGGACCCATGTGCAGGAGGTGGGCGACACTTACATGAAACACCACATATGGAAAATTGCAAAACGGCAAAATGCTTTCACCAGGTACTCGTATAACTCAGTGTTTGTGTCTGTGTTTGTGTGTATAGACACACAACTCAAGACAAGTTATCCCTTGTGATAATGGCTATCAACTGTTGGATGATGCAATAATGATAATGAGTTGTGATAGAGATGATATTTCACACGTTTGACATTTGACAACGCCCACATACAGTATGCATGCACACGTATGCACATACTCAAAAACTCTTTTCAACAACTTGATTAGCGAGATGCATTTAATGGAGATGGTCAAGGCTAGACTGCCAAAGCAGATACATTTCTGAGATGAATAACAGCTTTCCCCATCAAAAGTGCAGACTCATCCTTACTCACCCTGATGGGCTGGTATAAATGCCGACACCCAGGTAATTCTGCAGCCAAACACACATTTGTTGCCACTGGAAGAATTCCCTGTTTCCAGTCACTATCGAACGTTCCATACTATTTTTGGTTGTAGGAGCCTGATGTTACAGGGGGAGGAACTGCAAATGCCACAGTGTAAAATCAAGTCATTTTTTTTGTTTGAATTTGTAGAATTTGTTCCCTTTTCCTGGCATAATAGAATGACAAGCTCCGCTGTCCCTCTCCAAAACACACACAGCGCTAACGTTGCAGAATTTATCTTTGGCTACTCCTTCATAGTAGAAGCCTGAAGACAGTCTTCTATTCCATGTGCGCCCTTTCATCGTCAGGTGATGGGATATTGAATAATGACCTACCACTTTGAGAGAGGGGAAGAGGGAATGGTTGGAGATGTAGAACAATTTTGTCGACCTCAAACCTTTTCAGATGGTACTAGCACGGACCCCTCACCTAATAGCCACTTTCCAGTCTGCCAGGACTCTGCAGGAGTCGTTTCAGCCAGCTCCATGGCTCTACCTCAGCCGTAAGCGAGGTGGCAAGATGTTTGAACGTGGCCAGCTTGTTGTGGCTTCTCTGTTTTGTCTGCTACTAAAAGAGAGAGAGAGAGAGAGGGAGAGAATGTATGCTCAGCCAACCTGGACGTGCCAAACAGCAGCCTTTCATCTCCATCAAAGGAAAAGGAAAAACTCAGCCTGGCTCTGCCTTCCTGCAGATTTCTGGACTTGTCCCGCCATTCCACAAAAACACTGGACTGGCGCTGCGCTTCACGGTCTATCCATCCTCCACATCTGGTGCATCTGTGTTGATGCGTGATGTGGCTCTATCTAATCTGACAGATACATTATCTGTCTAACCTGTCCTAATACTTCCTGTGTGTCCTACCCACTCACTTTTGATAAGTTGTCAGGGAAAAGGAAATGAGTTCTTTCTTTTACTCATTTATTTTCTTCAAACGCCATTTGCTCCTCAGGTGGATGGAAGCACCCGGCAGACTACATGTATTCAATTGTGGCGATTAGACGTACTTTTGTCTGGAGCTCTATTTTAAATCTGCTGACAGCTCTTTGAACTTCGAAGGTGTGACGAAGCAGAAGGAGAGGTGACGTAAGTTTCCTGTGATGTCTCGTGGCATGTTGAGCATAGGACGAAACACAGCGAATGATGTCTTAAAAGCCCGGCCTTGTGCAGCTCAGTGTTCAGTGTCCTGCAACCTGAAATCTGTTTCCTTTTTGTTGTTGCTTTTTTTTTTTTTTTTTGCTCCCATAGAGCGAGGCATGAACTCAGCAAGGGCCCTGAAATTACACACATACAAAGTTCAGCCTGCCGTAGTGAAACAGTTGATATATGATTGGAGTGACAGTTGATTACACCTGGATCAGGCCACGGGGCTCGCTGAAGTCATTTTCCATGCTGTGGAGTCCTAGCTAATGTCTTGCATAAGCCACTCGCTCTTTTTTTTCTTCTCCCAAATGATGAGACTGTTCAGAGAGCGTGACTCTCAAATAGCGTTGAAGATGATATTGGAGGACCTAGGCCCCTGACCTTTTTTAATGTGGAGAGGTGGTTTGTCTGGGGAGCTGGTTCTGGAAGGCTTGTGGTCTGGAGAACTCAGAGCCCCGCTGGTAGGATCCTAGGACCAAAACTTATCAAACCCATCCTGCTTCTCATGAGTTCAGCAATGCCATATCCCTGAGCAGAATGCTGCTGAACTCGTCATAAGTCATGTTTGGAGATCATACATCATCTTGTAGTGTATAATTTTATGTCTGGTAAGTGATGCCTCACCAGTCGTACGGTCACTTAATCCCGGCTAGGATGGGCCGCCGCTGCTGCTCAGAGCATCTGTCTGCTAGACTAATCTGGAGAAACAAAATCTGTGATGGCTGTGCAAAGTCTATTGCATTGGACCTGACCGGTTCTTTATTCATAGAAAACTTTGCCTGTGCTTTGATTTAGGCAAAAATAAATGTATTGATAAATGTCAGAGGGTAGAGCATTCTGCATTTGACTGAACGCAAACAAAGCATTAAGTAGAGTCAGTTTCGTGATGAAACGCGTGCAGAGGATGTTAACAATGTTTGGAACATGGCAGATTTGTATTTCGATGTCTAAATCTGGTACTACGATCAAAAGTTTTGAAAGTAATGCTTATTTCAGTTTGATTGTATATTATGCATGCTCTCTGACAGATTGCCACCCCCCAGGTCCACCACACAGCCACTCAATCCCCTTGTTTCTCACCTTGTGCGCTCCCTCTTGGACCTAGAAAAAGAATTAGGCAACAGCATGCACATGCTTCTACTGCTGCCTGCTTTGTCCGCGTCTCACCCCACAGACAGCTCCCCAAACTTGCTCAGAGTAATCAGTATGTTTATGCTGAAAAGTTGGACTTGTGCTGCCATTAATGTGATTTAAACTGGCACAGATCAAATGCCGCTGGTCTAGAGTGACAGACTCACTCAGTGAGGCTGTAAATCAATTCAATACATCTTTGCCAACATATGGAAATCCTGTGGGAATGACGGAATCCTATTGAGTTTGACGTTCATCACAAAGAAAGTTAGGGCAAATACCGGTATTACAAATTATCCTCCTTGCAATTGTCTGAGGACAACTAGTGGAGAGGATGAGCTCAATTTGAAATCATGCACATCTTTTACTAATTCTTGGCAAACATATTTTTGTCTACAATATGACCGGTGACAATAGTTTTAATGGATTACCCACAGCACTCACTTGCATTAATTCGATTAATGCTCACTGCTGTCCATGTCTGCATCCAACTGGAAGCATAACCTGATATTAAGGAGAGTTTCTTTCATTCGGAGGAAGCAAATGTGTGAGACACAGGCTGACAAATGAGAAAGAGGCTGTTTTAAGCACACAGCCAGAGTGCATGTGTGTGTTTGTGTGCGACTGAGACATTGGATCAGAATTTTCCATTAAAATGGAACATAACTGACTACTCTACTGAGCAGTCTTATATATCAAATTTATCGTACACCAAGACGCCTGGGCCAAATCCAGTTTAGATCATCACCCACATTTCATACCAAGGAAATACGCCTCGACTGAAATCATCATTAACATTTTTCTATGATGATATGATATCTGCATAGCTTGCCTTCAATGCAGATTAAAATGTGGCTGCGGTGAATTTTTAAATGCAAACATAGGAGTCTGGAAGGCTGTTTATGCAGTAAGATGTGGCTGCTCGACACTTACTGACCTTGCTGACATGGTGAACTTTGTGCTTTTGGTTCTGTACAGGTTCCTTTGTCTCCTTTATGTTCTCATTTAAATATGGGTTCAGAATATACATTGCAGTAACAATGCCAGATATGTAACGTGACACGTTGCTCTGCCACAGACGTTGTTTGCTGTCGAATTGTTTTGCCTTTGATAGCTATTTTAAAGCCATGAGGACGCTGACCTCTGCGGGGAGAGCACCATGTCTTGGATGTTGTGTCTTACATAAAAGGGATCACTGAAAAACACTGTTATTTTCCCCTTAACCACTGTGTAGGTGTAGGCGTGAGAGGGGAAGTGCTGTTTGGCAGTTAAAGTGGTCACTTCCTCAGTTTTGCAAAGCAGTGGAGGCACTAGACTCCCTCCAGTTTTTCTGAAGGTTGTTGCAGGCTTTCTGCATAGCATCAATGGAGTCTCCTGGACATCTGGGCTTGGCCGCTCCAAGAGTAGCCATAATAGATCGCAGTGGTCCAGTGGAAGACTCTGCCAGGTCTACTGTCCACTCCCGCCGTGTGAGAGGATCCGAAATAGCCGAGCCAAAATAACCAAGTGTGTCCAGACCAGCCCGACATGAAACAAGTAGATCCACCCTTCAGTGGTGGAGACCTGGCACGAAACGCTTCCCTCTCTCTCTGCCTTTTTCTTCTTTTCTTTGTTTCTCACAGCAACCAGTGTTTCTGTGTTACTATTGTACGCACAACTATGTTTGCAGCAGGGTTTTTATTGTTGACAAACTCCAGGAAAACTCTGGACTTTTCCATTGGAATCAATTTGTAGTATCGATAACTGTCGTGAAAAACATGAAAATATCTGACAAATGTTATATTTAAAAATGCTATATGCCTTTGAAAGTGCCTCAAAGCTGCCTTGGTCAAGGTCAATGGCAGGAGTTTCAACTCGACACATTTTGATGGTGTGGGAAACCAGAGTACAAGGAGTAAACAGTCCCTCAGTGTTTGGAGGTGGATTGCTGCTATTCAGAAGGTCAAGGGGACAGAAATAGATTGCCTGGGCATTAACGCACAGGCACGCACGCAGGCACACGCGTGCACACACACACGTAAATGTAAGGCCACCTCACAAAAAGAACCAAAAGATTGTAAATCCACCAGATTCTGGCGCATAATCTTAAGACCTAAAACCAAAGCCAATGTTGCCATATCAAATTTGTCAGAAAGCACCTCATGTATTTCCAGCATTTCATTTCTTTTCAAACCATTCTTGTCTTTGAAGTCCCATTGACATCTCTGTGGTGGTTGTAAATGTTTACATTAAGAGGAATGATGGAGATGGATGAAATTTCCCTGTATTTGTACCTCTGAAAGTGTTATCACAGAGACTCTATCACCATTTTTGGGTTTCATTTTGCTCACTTCCTCTGGCCCTCTTGATGTCAATTAATGTCAACTTATGAATGTCAATTTTCTCCTCGCTTGTCCACCCATACATTCTTGCATTTAATTTGGGCTTTATAGGGTCTTTGTTTAGCTTTTGGCTCATGACACAACTCTCTCTGTTGTTGGCTCAAATGTTGTCCTCTGTTTCTACACGTTCAGCCCAAAGCAGTGTGCTCAAGAATGGAGCAACAGAGCATTTGTTGTTTTTTGAAAGCTTGTGATCTTTTGTTCTCTTAATTAACTATGGACACTTTGACCTGTAAAAGTTTCTTCTCCTTCTACATTCTATGACTTGACAAATTGTTTCAAGATTTAAGTTACGGTGTGGACAGGAGGCAAGACTGTTCACTCGGTGAATGATGCTGCTGGACTCCCTTCCTTAACTCACTCATTCCCTTATTCCCTTTCCTACGATTATTACACTATGGCTCTTAGTAATGATATTACCATATCTTTGTCTCTCGCCTTTTGTGCACACCTCCATTTCAATCCGTGTCCTTAAAAAATATGTCTATACTATAATTTTTATGTTAGATCTTCCATGTTGTAAACCACTGTGGCGAGCAGCTGTAGCGGAGGACCACAGGACTAGCCATCACACGCACGACTACGAGTGGGCATCACCCAGTGGTAGGGAGGAATTATCACGCATTACAGCTACTGAAACACTGGAGGCTGCTGTAATAAAACACACATGAGATGTGATTAAATTTGGCCTGTTCCATGGTGGTCTTTGTGCTCGCTTTTCCTCCGTTCTGCTGCTGTCTCTAGCACCAACATAGCAAAGACTGTTTCCTATCTGCCATAGTAAGTGTGTCTGTGCAGAAAAAATTATGCTGAGTGGCAGATGACACAATGTACTGTTATCCATCCACCCGTAGCAGCTGCAGCACTGTTTGATCTGAGTGAAGATGGAGCCTCAATTTCCAGGAAACTCTCTGTCCAATAAGGCCAACCAACTTGCTTGGCTGTCCCCCTGCAATGTAGCCAAACAACATGGGCCGTCATCTACAATCAATGTTTTCATTTCACTAATGTATGATATCAGTTTTCGTATTCCTCCCTTGCTGGACATTTCTGTCCCCCTAACTTCCCAAGCACACCCCCGCCCCCCCTTTTTTTTCTTTTTTTTTTTTTTTTTTTTAAACTTGAGTCACACTTGTATTGGAAGTAGCCAATTTCCACGAGTTCTTGTTTTG
>OMPJ01010427.1:10940-52428 GCA_900312935.1 Carapus acus
GCGGCCCGTGGGGGGGGGGGGGGGCCCCCCCCCCCCCCCTTTTTTTTTTTCTTTCTTTTTTTTTTTTTTTTTAAACTTGAGTCACACTTGTATTGGAAGTAGCCAATTTCCACGAGTTCTTGTTTTGACGTGTCTTCTCATGATCGGTATTAGTTCAAAGGAGATTTCAACGCTGTGTGGTTGTGTTAGGAGGGTTTGAATTCGGGGAAGGGTTGGCTTTTCTGCTGCAGTAGCAGAAGGAGCAGTAGGTCTATGATGCATATAACTCAGCTGGACTGGACTCAGTATACAGTAGATCTAATGCTCAATGTCCACCTCAGTTGAAGGAATCATACCCAAACTGACTCCTTGAATAGAGCAACAATCAAGTATTTGCTGCTCCTCTCCATCAGTAGCACTCCAGGTTTCTGTTGTGTTTGGACATGGGCTCAGCCTTTTGCTGTTTTTTTTGCTTATATACTCTGTCTCCCTCCGTGTTGCTCTCCATCTCTCTAACTCTCTCTCTGGGCGCTTCACCTCCCCTGTGCTCTCAACTCTAAAACCATCAG
Organism: Carapus acus; assembly: GCA_900312935.1. Lineage (NCBI taxonomy): Eukaryota > Metazoa > Chordata > Actinopteri > Ophidiiformes > Carapidae > Carapus > Carapus acus. Next base: position 11,489 of record OMPJ01010427.1, read on the forward strand.
CTTCCTAGTCAGGCTCTTGTTAAATTGAATTTGAAATTCTCAGCCCATTTTTGTAACAACTTTTGTAAGCCAAGCAACCACCCTCAGCACTTGTTGTTCCGAGGAGAGTCAGATTGAGATTCATCCACCCGACAGCTGATAATTCGGCCCCGAGCCTTCTTATTCCGTGGTGATGACGTCTGTTTGAGCCAATCATTTCTGGACAAATGAAAACGAAAATCCACAGTCCTTGAGAGCTAATCATCCATAGTGAGTACAAAGCCATGGCTGCTCACTTCACTTACATTGAATTGTTTGGAGTGTGTGAGGTCATTTTAAAACATTTCTGCTCCTCTCTAATTTAGGGTGCCAGTTGGAAAAAGGCTGACAGACTCAGGATTGCATTCAAGTAGACAATCTGGGAATTTTTAAGAAAAATATGTAAATACAGCACTATTTCTTGAATGCACTTTTCTTACTCCTTCAAGGCTAAAAAGAATCTGCTAAAATAACAAGTGCAGTTGTTGCAGCTGAAGGTTTGACTGATAATATCAAAAAGGACACATAGTTAAAGGCATAGTTAAAAGAGGCTGTTGCTCGCTAAATATCACAAAGCGGCAACAAGGTCTCAGCAAACTTGGGAACCATTGTTGTAATGTGGTGATGGATCTTAAGAGGTCATGCATGTTTAAGATCTTTTGGCTCTCGGCCCTTAAAGCAGAGGAAGTAAAACAGTTGTCATGAGGATGCATCCGTTCATATGTTAAATGTTACATGTTAGATAAATAAACATTGATTAATATTTCAATTGATGTCATTCTGAATGATTCTGCAGTACACAATACATGAACATGGACATAAAGGGTAATCCCTGTTATCTTTCAAACAATTGGGTGCTTTGCACAAGGGTGAAAGATGAGCCTTCACTCATCTGTAATCAGAGCTAACATCTGACAAGAAACATTTCACTTACCTCCCCAAACTGTAAATGCAAATGGTATTCATTACAGGACTCCATATTTCACATGCAAGATGAAAGCTAAGTGTGCAGTTTGTTGAGGAAAATAGAGCAAAGTTTTTCTACGAACAGGAAACATGGGAACAATAGCAGGAAAGGGGAAATGCACATTTATCTCTGTGTTTCCTGTTGTTTGTCGAGATGTTAGAGAACATAATGTTGCCATGTCAACTTTCCAGGTGTGTATGTGTGTAAACAGGGTGAAATGTTAGCAAGAATCAAGCGAGAAGGATGATTCTTGCTAACATCATGCAGCTAATGTGTGATTGTTTTATTTGACTTACAATATTGTGTTGACATGGTAATTAGCACCTACTGCTTTTGCACCGCCTGTGTGCTTTGGTGACATCACCATTGCACAGTGTTGGGTTTCTTTATGGTAGGATAGCAGTATGAACCAATGTCTCCATGCATCGGTCACATTGGAGCAATGAGAGCAACCCAGGGTGTTGCAGAGAAAGCAGACAGACAGCCGTGTTGAGACCGCAGCACAAATATCAAAACCCAATTTGAATGCGTCAGAAACAGTTTCAAGCCAGCTTATCAACTGTACAAAGAAAGAGAACATGTACGTGCATGTGTGCGTGCATGTACGCATGCGTGTGTGTGAATGTGAGAGAGAGTGAGAGAGAGAGTGGGTCTGTCTTGTCTGTCTGACACCTGCTTCTAATCCTACGGTACTGGTGCACCCTGATTTTACACACAAAACGATACAGTATAAGCACAGGTGGGGCTGTAATCAGAAAGATGAAGAATGGGAGATTGTGACATGTGATCCAACAACAGGAAATGTGGTGGAAAGAAGAGCAGCATAGATTTCTGATTGGGAAGTGGTTCTGTCTGCCTGGATAATTATTTTGCATCACTGAAGACACATAAACATGCACTTGATGATCACGATATGCTGAGGATGCATACAGAAACTTTCACAGAGACTTTCACTCGCACATAGTGCATTCTGTTTTTCAATTCATGAATAGGAGTTTCTTTTATTTCCGTCCTTGAAATGAAATTTCAGAAAATATGTCTGTGATGCTGATTTTGCTTCTAAAATGTAAGGCAGGCTTTCATTTCCTTGATTGCAAGGTTGCATGTGTGTGTGAGTGTGTGTGTTTGTGTATCAATGTGTGTGTGAGGCATTCATATGGACCCTTTGTTTCCTTTTCCTCCTCTCCAGGTCTGTATGAGCTGCTGGCAGGTCTGCCCGCTCAGCTCCGGCCCCATGTCAGCTGCGCAGAAGACAGCAATTTCCTCCAGGACATGTTTGGGGAGAGGAGCCTTCATTCACTGGTCAAGGTACCCACAGATAAATCCTTCTTTTTCCAACTGTTCTATGGAATCTTGAGTCTCATTTGCATCAGGTATTCTCAGATGTCCTGCTTTAATTTTTTTTAGCTGAGGCTGTGATAATATTGCTTTTCCCAGCTTCCTCCCATCTGTTGGGTTCCTTTTTTTGTTTTTGTGACTGGTTTTCCTACCTTCAGCTCCGTTGACACACCTGGCCTTTGGACGGGAGATGATCTTTCTCTTTGAAGCTCCTCTTTTGCTTTTGCTGGTTTGATAAGGATTTCAGAGATTTTTTTCTGGTATCTCATGTTTTTCCATCTTGATCAAGAAACTTTGATATACTTCACCTTATGTGGCTAACCTTGATTTTGCTCGTCATCTTCAGTACCTGGTGTCATTCTGTAAAAAGATGGGTACATTCCTCAAGTTGGTCAATAAAAACCCTGTTCATAGTAATAATACTCAAGTGCAAAACAGTTTTGTTTTCCTAGAGAGTGTTATGACCTGCAGTGGATCTGAAAGTGTCTACAGGGTTGCATTGTTTTTTATGTCGGGGCACTGAGGCCACCGAGAAACTTAACCTTCCACCACTCAGATGGTTCCTCCATTTCACATAAAAACGAATGCACATAAAAACCCTTGAGCATTTGCTTGACGTAGTTTAATCAGGTCTCCTCTTTCCTTCCCTCTCATTCATATATTCAAAGTTTATTGTCATTCCAACTCAGTCCACCCACCCAGATCCCCTGACTCCCTCCCTGCCAGCACGAGTATGAATTCAATCACGCAGTCGGCATCTGTGGTCCGGCTTCTCCCGGCAAAGCAGATAGCTGCAGACGTTAAGGGAGAAGATGAGCACACTTGATATCTTTATAGAGGAGAGCAGACAGAGGTAATGAATGAACCACATTCTGTCTGTCTGCATTCAACAGAAAGCCCATCGTCACCACGCTTCCTGTCTGTGCTGCTCTTATTTTGTCTTGTTTGCCATGCATTATTCATTCAACAGATAAATATACCACCTGTGACTGCAGTTTTCCAATTTTTGTCTTAGTCAAGTAAGAATGTGACACGAGTCAATTGCAAATGTTATATATGTTTGATTGTGTCTGTTTTGCTAGGCTGATGATTGTTTCTGCCGCTGGCAGGTTGTGTTTTCCCACTGGTGGTCTTGTTGTGCCAGGATCATCATATCACAAGAGTTATCCTGGTGTAAATGTGTTTGTTCAGGATCCAGAGGTTGTAATGTGTGTGCGTGCACGCGAGTGTGTGAGCGTGCGAGTGTGCGCGTAGGTGTGCCCATAAGCGCCTCATGGCATACCACAGATGCTGTAGTCAAACCTGAAGGTCAGCACTTACGGAAACCAGAAGGTTTTTCATTTGATGTCTGGATTGTTATGGATGGCATCTGCAGCACAGATAATGATGGGCAGGGTTGGAGTTAGTTTAAGTTCTCATTCTCATCAGACTTAAACCAAACAGCCCACAGTCTGATTCTGGTAAACGTTGCATTATGTTTCTGTGTTATTTTGGCGGGCGTCAGGGTGGAGGCTCCACATTACGCTTAACTTTCTCACCAACCCTGATTAAAGGTAATCCTCTGGGATCTTTCATAGGGAATGTGACACGGAAAATTTAGCGCCATCCTGGACATGCTTGGCAGTACTTTGTTACACTAAAAGCTACAAACGGAGTAAATGAGGAGTCAAGATCGTACTCCTGCTTACTTACTTCAGTGTAGCTCTGTTTGTTCCCACTCAGTGGATGTTGTTGATATAACAATAACTTGTTTGCAAAAGAAAGAAGAAGTTGAAAATTAAAAAGTTCTTTGCATCACTTCATCAGTAAGTGCTTTCTAAGTGTAATGTTTGCAGTTTGGTCTGTACACAGAGTAAGTGTGTGCAGAATGAACGAAATCTCCTTTCGCATTTTTTGTGCAAACAGCAATAGAGGATTTTTTCAGTAGAGTTGATTGATCATCATGTGACTGGTAGTTAAAGACTTGTTTCCTTATTGCCCGACACAGGTTGAGACTGCCCTGCTCCAGACAGGGAGAGATTTCTGTCTCATCTGTTTTCTACTCGTTGTTCAGATATGACCCAGTCAGCCAAATAGGAGTGACAGTGAGACAACCAAAGAGAGAAAAACACTGAACAAGCATCTCACTTTACATCCATGAGATGGGTGAATATGGCCAATGTCAGCAACACGCCGTTAATTAGAGCTTAATTATGCCTTTCCTCCAAAACCACACTGCTGAATCTTCACAGATTCAACCTTTTATTCTGAAAGGACATGGAGGGGATTCAGTGAGAGGCTAAAAGGTAGAGAGAAAACACACACATCATGTTAATCTGACAGATTCGACTGCTCAGGTCACTCATATGGAAACACTCAAGCCTCACCTAGGTAATTACTGAGCATCAGTCACTGGTCAGTCTGTCTGGAGGAAGAGGGAAATAAGGAAGCAGGAGGCATCCAAGACAGAGAGAGGGACAGGAAAGACGGATTTCTCAGACCAGATTTCATTTGTTTTGCTTTCACTTCACCTGTGGTCACCATGAGTCTGTGACAGCCTCTCACGTCCCTCTTAATCTTATTATGTCACCAGGATGAAACAAATATTTTTTAATATCGTCTTTCAGCGGAGCTGGGGGCCTCGCAACACTCCTTCATTTTGCTGACTTTCAATTGCAGCGTTAGAATTTGACATGAAATAGAGTGCTGGCATGTATTGTATAATCAGAATAGCTGAACAAACACAGACAATTCTCCTTCTTGCAATAATGGCTGCTTACCCCAGCATGCTTTTGGTAGATTTGTGCTCACTCTTCATCAGGCAGCTTCCCCGTCCACCGGAAATGTAACATACTATTCATTTTCCACCTGCACTAGGTGTTGCTCTCCTTTAAGAATGAGGCTCCTTCAGAACTCTCTATCTTGCACTTTCCAACTAACTCCCCTATATAGTTGAGCAATCTGCCCTTGACTGTTGCTAATAAGCTTAGTACTGTCACAGGCTTCCAATTACATGTAGATGGAATGTAAGAGAGCAATAGTACACCTGGAGCTGAAATTTCAAGTTTGTGTTTTTCTGTAATGAATTGCCTCATGAAGAGCAGCCCATATCCCTTGAAATCTGAGATGGGATCCTCTGGATACCTGAGGTGAACGAAGCTCCTTCATCTTAACCTTGTAATGGACATCAACGGCTACCATAACATGCGCACACACACCTTTGCATGCTGTTCGCAAACTTCGCACGCCTCACGATATTGTTGGTTGGGTCCACTCACCTTTTACCAAGGCTGGGAAAGAGGGAATTCAACAAGGAAATTGTTACAAACCTCATGCCCTGCTACAGTTGCTCCCTGTGAGTCCTGTGAGCCCCACGCCCAGCACGCAGCAGTAACACCCAGGCTAATCGTCTCTGGTACACAGCTCAGCCCGTAAGCCTACACCACCTTAGAGATCCGCTGGTACTGTCTGTGGTTAGCACGTCCTGTGCACTGGTCGCGACTGAGGTCTGTATTTGTTATTTTACGGGAACAGGAGCCCTTGTGGGGAGTTGAGCAAACACCTGCAGGCCGCTCTGGAGGAGGGAACCACCATCTTTGCAGAAAAACGACCTTGATATCAATCCAGCCTTCTGACTGACTCCGTTAACTGTGAAGCCAGTGTGGTGCTACAGGTAGCATTGAGAATGTAAGACTGTAAAACCGTTGTGGATCTCTTAGGTGAGGTTTGTGAATGTGTTTGCAGAGATTTGTTCTTTATACTATTTGTGGATTAGAAATCTCCTCTGTGATAATCTCAATCCCCATCCCTGCAGACATAATTTGGTGTGCCTGAGCTAAGGGCACAGTGCAAGACATGGGAAGCTTCTTACCCTTTCAGTCTGCAGTACATTCTAGGATAATTCACAAGGTTTTTAGCATTGGGAGGTGATTATAGGTACAAACAGTTCACTGTTGCCCTTGGAAATACTTTATTGAGCTCCAGCAGCAGCATTTGTTTAGTGCTCAGTTGAATTTACCCACCACTTCAGCAGTCGAGCTTGAAGTGTAAGCTTCTTGTCAAAGTGACTGGACATCTAGTCATTAACTGGAGCTGCAGGATTATCTAGAATTGTTTTGGCATTTTGTATATTGCGCATCACAGTTAATGTTTTTTGCCACATAGCTGGAGTTACTCAGGGACTCATTATATGCTTTCCAAATTTCAGTTGTGAAAGGTACAGATTTTGGTTTGGGCACATGAGTGTGTTAGAGGTATTTTCTGTTTATATGTGGCCAACACTGAATGAAATTAAAATTTTGACCACAGCTGTAGTGAGCTGTGACTCTTATTGATGTGCATCTAGGGAGATGAACATTCCACCTCAGATTTACTCAATTAATGGCCTGCAATTGTCATTGCTGAAGCTTGTAGACTCATCAATGGAAAGATGTTGAAAAATGTTTTAAAAGCCTAAGCCCATATCTGTGACAGAACCTGTGCCAAATGTTTATTTGAGGATGAGGCTGATATTTCTTGTTCAAAACCTGACAGATAAGCAGGGCTTAGCTGAAAGATGAAGCACCTGAAACATTGTGAAGGGAGGAGGGAAGAGAGGACTGCAGTCAACTGAAGAGCCTTAAAACTCGTTGACCTGAATTATCTAAGGAGTATTGTAAGAGCACAGACATGGGGAGAGAATTTCAGATCCACCAGTCCTCATTCTATCACTCCCATGTCTGTGTTGGTAATCAACAGAACTCTCTTGGGTGATCCCACAAACATTACTCTCGGTCACTTGGGTCGCCAACAGTTTTGGATTCCGTCGGAAAAAAGATAAAGTGAAACCAGAAGGTCTACACAATATGTAGCCAATCTTAATCGGGCATATGGCAGAGAAGCGGTGTAAAAAAATATGGAAAATTAGGCTCATGGTCCCATATAGAGTATTTATGGCTCCCTCGTGGGCCAAAGAACTGGCTGGAGACATCACGGGTCAGCACACAAAGGACCTGACATTTTCAAAGATAATATGCTGAATTGACTGCTTGGAAAGAAGACAAATCTATCGGAGTCCAGACAGCTGCCCCCAGACAACCATTGTACTGTTCACTCAACAAACTAACAGCAGATCAGTCAAACTGGAGATCGGTGGAATAAGTCACTTCCATAGGTTTATAATCGATCTGGGCCACCTACTGATCTTGTATTCTTGAATGGTATTTATGAAACAGTACAGATAGTACAGAGCACCAATGCGTGAAATTCCTTTATGTTCAGGCTTTTTAAAAGCTTGACAGGACTTGATGGTGTACCTATCACATCAAATTCTCAGTCCTCACCAAAGGTGGGTAAAAAACAAATGATATTTTGTTTGTCAGATTTAGCTTGTCAAATATACAACAGTCCCTTGTACTTGGATATGGATGACTCAGTCCAGCATCTCCTTGGCAGGCTTTGTCTTCCCCAGATTGGACAGGCTGCTATCATTTCTTCCTTCTTTTCTGTTGGTGTGACTACCCTAAAGTATCCCTCTTTTCGCTTCTGTCTTTTGTTGGCACGGCTGCCGTGCTCTATCATTTTTAAGAGTGCCATATCAACGATTGTCCCTTCAGAGTTTAATTCCTGATTCCATTGCGTGAGTGGCAAATCCGATTATTGTATCTGCTTTGCACATTGAGTGAAGACCAAAAAACAATCTATGGCAAGCACATCATCTTGCAGCCATCTCTGCTGCGACACTGCTTACCGCCACACCCCCATTTCCCCATTCCCAATTACCTTCCCCCAACAACCGTTTTTTCCCTGATCTCCCCCAAGTTGGTCTAGCCTACCAGACCACAGAGCTTTGACAAAGTACTCTGGAGCAGACCAAGAGCACAAAGTGGAGTGGATTAACGGAGTCTTGATATTGGATCTGCTCCAGTGGGTCGACGTGGAAACACAAGTGGGAGAAAGATAGTCAACCCCTAACCTGTCCGACGTGAGGGCTTTCGGGGTAGCAGACGATAACCAGAGTCCTTGAAGCTGCCCCGCAGGCCTCAGGAACAGAAACAGTATCCAGCCCTGTGATCTCCAGACCTCTACTTCTCCTTCCATCAGCACACCTCTCCATCTTTCAAGCTTTCACTTTCCTGCACGCTCGCTCTGGCTCCCTTTCCCTCTCTGTGCCAGACTCGAGTTATGTGGAGTGTGTCTGGAGCAGTGTTTGTAACTAAGGCAAGCATTTGTTTTTGAGCACTCCCTACCGTGATGTTGATGTTGACTACACCAGTTTCAAAACGTCATTCTTCTTGCCTGGTGACAGTCATAGGCATGAGACAGAGTCCTCTTTTCAGTCACTACACAAATCCAGTGACAACAGCACCATAGTCTAAAGAGTATGAAGATTGATTTAATGTTTTTATGCCATTCCATCGTCTCAGACATTTTTCACATTGATTCTTACCACTGCTTGTGGTTCATAATTCACTTTTTTTCACCTTGCACATGTTTAGGTATATATTTTAATCATTAGGAGTATTTCTGGAAGCAAACACGACTGGGCCCAGGGGTTGTGTAGGGATGGGATGCTAATAACGCTTTTAATGTAATGTGTTTTTCAATCTTTGTGTGGAAGTACGCATTCATTCCTCTTTCTGAAGTCTTAGCTTTTTGCCCCCATTCTACTCAGAACTAACACAGCATTTGTCTTTGGAGGAGCTTCAAATCAAATCTTCAAATCATAAAACTTGAAGTGTGTCCTGGAGTCCAGGCCTCTTTGGCTGTAGCACTGAAGCACAGTTTTTTTTTTTTTGGTCATTTTACCAGGCCACCTTGACGGCCTGCCAGGAGCACCATGGCCTCAATGAGGGAGCGGAGAGCATGCCATTGCAAGAAGTGGAGTAATGACTTAAAAACACATGCATGCGTCACTGACGGGCGATTGGAGAGAATCCTACCCTGTAAATAAACGCATTTCAACGTCGCGTTTAGCTCACAGAAGAAATTCCAGTGTAACAAAGTAAGAGGAGGTGGCGGAGCAAAAACTGCCTAAGCAGATGTCACTGGGCCTGCGTTGTGTTGGAGTGCTTCAGACACTGGCAGTCTTATCCGATCAGGACTGATGAAGTAAGGGGAGCTTTGCCCAAGAGCGCGGGGAAGAGTCATTGCACTGGGTGATGTTTCTGGCAGTTTATGAACAGTGGAAAAAGTTCTTCTTTCATGAGACAAATGTGAGATTGAACGGAGCTGGAACAAAGTTTTCAGATATTGCCCGTGAATAATAGTATTAAAGTTGATGCCAGAAAACATGGAAGTTGATGGCAGAGTTTGGCTCATAGTATCTAGAAGAGATTGCCCGGTTCAGTGACTCCTCAAGGATTATACCAGGAAGACGCTAACGCTAAACACATTCTTCATCTGGGCACGAAGCAAAGCTTCTTCAGAGCCATATTTCTTCCGAAATTTTGCTCTGACCATCTGACAGACATCCTTAATTCAACTATCTGATCAAGAGATTCTCAGGTCAGGAAGTTTCTTCGCTACGCAACTGAGCCGAGGCGGAGATCTTTTGACAGATTTCCCTTACAGCGGGCTTAATGCACCATGTTTTATAGGGAAGCAACACGGACTTCACTTATGGGCTTTAAAACTTAATCTGACCCTGAGCTGTCTCTCTCAGCCAAAATACAGTCTGAATGGGTCATGATTCATTCTGGAAGACTGTGTGGAACATTTAAGATGACATTATTCCTAATGAACAAGTTATGACGAGTCATTATGATTGTGGTATGACTAATGATTTGGGCAAACTGAGTCTCCATCCCATATTCAGACAGAAAAGTATGCCTTTAGTTTGCCACATTAACTCAGTCAATGTCTCCCAAGTTGGGAGCTAAATAGTGGTAATTGCATAGATACCATGATTGGGATGACAGCAACCTCCACAGACAAACTCAGTAAATGAAAATTCAGACAATTCAGACAATGTGACAAGGACGTCAAATGGAAACACTCTAAATTCAAAACTTGACAACCACTTAAGAAAAAGGAACAAGAGAGTACAGAATTAAACCAAACACCTGTTTCTTATTCCCTTGTATCTGTGGTCCAGTTGAGTGTGTGCATGATGCCAGTGGGAGGTGTGTTAGCTTGATGCCTGACCTTATGATAAGTCTGAGGTACTTATCCAAGTGAATGGCATTGCTCTGCAAGTCAGCGCCCAATCAGAACCAACTGTCTGCTTCGCTGAAACCTCAGCAGCTTGTCATAGACATAAATTACATTTAAGCGATCCTGGATCAGATGAAGATGACCTGGTCATGTTAGTCAGCACACTTATCAAAGTGCTGAATATTTATAGTGGAACCGGTACTTAAAAACAGAGCAAAAGACAGAATGCCTGTCTGCTCATTATGAGACACAGATGAGAGCTGTAGAGGGTGATATCAATGCATTAACATCTGTTCAGTGTTTGCTAATCAAAACAACCTCCATGAAATGGAAAACAATCAACAATATTTGCAGGGGCTTATTACATTCTACGACATTACATTTGATTATTTTAATTCACATCATTCACTTTGTTCCAAGTAGCTGTCTGCTGTATCCACACTGCCATGGCATGGCCGCTGTCTAGTTAGTAAACAGTTTGTGTTGTGGGAAGGAAAATTATGGGTAACAATCCTGAAACAGATGTTTTAATTGCTCGCAGCATCTGTTACAGTTCAGGATTTGACAGAAAACTAAGTGCTTTTCTTCTCACTCTTCTCGCTCACTCCCTCACTCAAAGTGAGTGATTTTATGTTGCAAAATTGTGGCTGTCCCTTCAGAGTGACTGTGCTTATGTGTGCGCGTGTGTCAACGTGTGTGTGTGTGTGTCTGTGTGTGCATATACCCACATGTGTCGATTTGGCCCTGTATACCCTCAACTGGCTCAGAGGCCGCTTTGTCACCGTCTTTCTCGCCAAAGATTCCTCTACATCAGCCCGGTGCTGAAATACCTTCTCGAACAGCCAGCTGGAGATGCAGGCCCTGGCCCCACCTATTAGACAGGCCCACGGCCCATCTCTCCCTCTCCATGCCGGGCAGTGGAAGGACTTTTGAGTGGTTGTTGGGACGATATTCCCCCACGTCTGAGTGCTGATAGGAGCTGACGGCAACCTGAAAGTTGTCAACACATTCTTGCACAGCTGCTCCTAAATCACAGATTGGATGGCTCCAGCACTTAGTGTGTACGTGAGTGCACTTGCACTTATGCGTGCGCGTATATGCGTGGGCAGGAGCACCAGTGCTTGATTCTGTGTATATGTAAATTATTCCATCTTTGCTCTCCACATCAGTTTTTTAGTGATGAAGTGTTTTTGTTCGTGTACGTGGCTAAACGTAACATACGCGCACACACACACGCACACACACACACACACACACACACACACACACGCGCGCGCGCGCGCTCACACGCAAGCGCGCACACGCACACACACATGCGCGCACGTCAGCCAGAGTTTTCCATTTTAGTAGCTCTGCAGATTTACTCCACGTCTTTCAGCATTTAGGAGTTGCAGTGTTGAGGCTGATAAGGAAATGTTTAGTCAACTTAACTGGCTCGCTGAAATGACTTGGAGGCCTCACCAGACCGGTTGGGTATATCGGTTAGATGGTGGAGCTCTGGTGTTGTTTATGCAGTGGCTGAGTGAGCCAAAACACTATGAAGTGCTCTTGTGTAGCCCAGCTGGGTGAATTTTTAGTGAAAGATGGATATGTGTGTCTGTGTTTGTGTGCGCATGCCTTTTTGTGCATCCATGTTGTGTTTTTTGATCTGCTTTGTGTTTGTGCATTTGAGCAGTGGATGGAGCAGGTTATGCAGATTTTCATATCTGTTGTTAACATTTGTCCATAGACAGTATATGCGTGTACGCACGTGTGTGTGGCTGCATATGTTTTTGCTTCCACGTGTGCCTGTTTGCCCAGTGAGGCCTCACGGTGACCACTTTAGCCTCTGACTGACATTCTGATTTGCACAATCTGTCCTTTCAGATCCATGAACGGCTGCAGCATTATGAAGAGAGCAGACCTGTCGCTGTCACACACAATGCGAAGGCTCTGGCCCATGATGTAAGTCCATTGGGAGAAGCACGCACACATACATACACACACAAACATACACACACACTCTTTCCATTTACAATGGCTCACTACATAAATTGTATCTTCGAAGTGCACATTGCTGTCCCTGTGTCCACTGCCTAACCCTGTTGCCCCGCTGTGCCCACATGTCTTGGTCACATACCAGGAAATTGAAAATCCAGTGATGCCTTTTTTCCCAAGGCGGAATCCAGAATCCAGAGAGGGTAATGCCAGCAATTGAAAGGCAAAGTGAAGATGGATGTGGCACACTGTGACATCGGACAGCTGCCGACAAACTACAGAGCACTGTAAAAAGAGGACATTACATCACAAAAACAGAGCAAGGAGAGAAGTAAATATTCATAGAGGAGCAGCATTGAGAACATTGAATAGAGAATTCCTCTAAGTGTTGTCCATTGGCTGAGGTTGAATCCCAACTAACAAGCAGTTGTGAAAGGCAAGTGGGCATATGCATGCTGCTGCCTCACTTGCATATGCGTGTGCACGCACACACACACACACGTGCGCGCACAGACACGCACACACACCTATTCAGACTTCAGAACTGACCTGGCATAGTATACTGAAAGGAAGAAAAGCTTTTTTTCCTCCGCTGTGTGGTTTTGTTTGAAATCCCAAGGTCTGTTTATTGTAATCAAAGTGCCTCCGACTATTCTACCCCTTCTAAGAATCCCGCAGCTATACATCATCCTAATTAGTCCTGAGCCAAGCAAAAGACTTTAGAAAGAGAGGCTGAAATTCTTAATGTCATTCGGCAAAGACCAAGGAAGAAAGAGTCCAGAGTGTCCCGAGACTGTCATGAAAGAGAGGTCATTGCCTGGACTTCTTTCCAACCGGCTTTGGGAGGGTTCTCCAGAACTTTCCGCATAAGGAGGTTCAGACATATCAATACAGATGACTGCAGTTCAGAGGTCACCCAAACCACCAGGCCGAACCACCTTAATCACTCTTTGGTGCACTTGGTTGCCTCTCTGAATCAAAAGGAAAGGTCACTGTCTTAGAGATGCAATTTTTAAATGATAATCAGCATTCCACATCAAGCCAGCCCTCTGCCTACACATTTTACTTTTCATTCTTTTTGTCACATACAGACATTCAGATTTAAGCCTCTTAACTGAAGTTAAACTGTTGGAATGTCCTACGCAATGCCATGGTCATGTCCCTTGCCCTCCATGCTCCCCAAAAAGACCCAAAGCTTTGTGTGTGTTTTCAAAAAAGATCGCTTTTCAACTATGTCTTTGTTCCAAACGAAGCCATTTGAAGTGGTTGTGGGGTGCCTGAGGAGGCATCCACAGTTTCGATGAAATTCATGTCAAGCTCGAGTTTCAGGAAAATGGTGGGCTTAATTTATTGCCCTAACATAAAATGACACTTCAGCCCCAGTCTTCCCCTTGTTGCACTGTCTAGCACTGCACAGCAGGTGACTGACTGCCACTGCTCACATATACTAGCCTGAAATCTGATCGATATTTGCCTTTGGAAAGACACACACCATTGCCTACATTAGAGAAAGGGTTGGTTTGTGTTCACTCTCCGCTACTCAGACTATACACAAACATCCACAACTACACACACATTTTCTAATTCTATTTTTGTGGATTCTGCCATATCTTGTTGAAAGCAAAATCCATACAATTGACATCGCACCAAGTACTGTTTATTTTTCAACCAATTGCCATTTTTGGATTTTTTACCACCACAATTTGTGACTTGAATACTTATCCAGCACTCAAAGAAACTTCCCCAAAACATAATAGGCAAAACTGCTATTACTTTAAATCACCACTGGGTGCCATTAGAGAGCACAGATCTACAGCCAGAGGCAACAAGTGGTCAAGAGAGGAGGAGGAGAGGCAAGGATGAGTGAAGCCTCTGTGTCAACAGGCTCTCTGAGGGTGATTTTGAGTGTCTTGTACATTCTGACTCACACTGCACTGTTTGATCTAAAATCACAACTGTGCCCTTGATGTTCTTCGTCATTTTCATCCCCAAGATTTTTCCGATCATTGTGGTTCCAGTGAAGCGGCCAAGATGTGGGAAAAGTGAGAATTAATCAAATATTTGTGTAATTTCAAACTGATTTGACCATTTAAGGCTGGGTTTTTTTTTTTTTTTTGATAGCACTCAATTTTCCCCTATGGAAGAAATAGAATGAATTTGACGACATATCGTTAATCAATGACACAGTAAATCAAGTAGTAAGGAAATCAGACATATTTAATGTTACAGGTGCAGTGTGCCGAGGTATTTTTTAATAAAAGGTCAATTTGCTATATCAGCAAACCACATGCTAGTCTGAAACAATATTGCGAGGCCTTAACTGCTCAGGGTCAAGGGAGAGCTTAAACTAATATGCCTGGATCAGACCTATGTAAACACAAAAGTGCCTGCCATGATGTTTAACAAATGATATACATACAGTCACGGCACGGGCGGCCTCATTTGTTGCCTCTCCTGTCCCTCCCCCTCCAGCCCGTCCTTCAACTCTGTCCAAGGTCTGAGGATGGAAAATGTGATCCTGACAGGACAGTGTGGAGGTAGCGAGCGGAGCATGTTGTCAAACATGCCTCATTTTCCCCGTGTGCTGACTTGTCGGACGATGTGCTTTGATAGGACACTGTGAGGGACTGGAAATTTAAAGCTCTGTGTCCCTCTCGCTCTCCCTCCCCTGCTGTAAACAGCTCGACGTGGACATGATGAATACCGTATCAGAGCTAGAGATGTTCCCCCGATAAGACCCTGACCCCAACTCCTACATATCCAACTCCCTCCCAATCCTCCCCTCTTACTCTTTCTGTCTGTCTTGTTTTTCTCTTTTCTGTTCATAGGTGCATATGTATGCCTTTTACTTGATTCAATTTTTGTCTCATTTTATCTTATCAGGTGCCTCCTCCGCCTTTCCTCCCTATATATCAGTAGCAATAAATGCTCTGTATTTAGCACGTCTCTCCTCCGTCTTCTCTCCCTACTCATGATTAAGTGAGGGGTTGAATGGGTTCAGCTGGAGCAACTTACACCATTGTGGCTATTCATTAGTGTGGCCCTTTTCCCCGGGGCTGGGGTCACAAGTAGGGGAGCTGCCCCCCTCTAAACCCCCCCTCGCCCTCCACACTGCTGCCAAAAGTACATGCTGTTATTGGCCAAAGTGACAAAGCATCCTCCCTAAAGATATTCTAACCCTGTATTCTTTACCTCTCTCTCACCTCTCTCTCTTGTCTTAGCCGCCTTTTTCCAGCACCCCAGTGGTCTTTACTCAAACAACCAGTAGGTTTTTCCAGTCGCTGTCAACATCTATCTGCTTGTCGGACCTAAAGGAATCTTCAGTTTTTTTGTGGCCTAAAGCAGAACTCAGCCTGATGTTTCAGCTTGTAGGGCCAAATTCAGGGGTCAGCCTTTCACCAATAACTTACTTAATCCAGTCCAGAGTCCTTGATAGCTGCCTACCTGTGTCATTTAAACTTGAACTGTTTTTCCCCATGTCAGGAAGCAGTGTCAGTTTAAAGTTGTAACAATGATGAATGTCTTATCACACACTGCGGGCGTACATTCATTTATATCAAGAAAGGAAATGTGCCCTGCATTCTTTATATCCAACTCTATCCATCTCTCTTAGCTTTCCCTTCCACCTGCACACGTGCAGTCGTGAATTTCATCGACCGTCACTGTGTGGTTGATATTAGCTGCCGATCCTAGTTCTGCACAAGCAGGCTTTTGTGTGTGTGTGTGTGTGTGTGTGTGTTATCTTGGCACGGCTATCCACACTCCAGGAGGATGATCCATAAATCACCCCACTAACAGAGAAGCATGGCCGTGTGCTTTAGTCACCCCACTCAGATCTACCAGATATTAATCATTCATGTAGTCCATCACAATCCTCTCCGCCCAGGCATCTTCTCAGAGCCTCTTTTTTTTTTTTTTTTTTGGTAAGAAAATGGACTGTTTTCTTTTGTTGCCATTCACATCACCGGCTGTTGCCCTGAAAAATTACCCCAATCAATAGCAAATTTGCTTGTGGAAACAGAGTGCATCAGGAAGAAATTCTCTGCAATGACCCCCTGCCTGAATTCTATCTAATTTACTACAATATCACCTTTCAGTGGGGCTGTTTTTGGTGGGGCCGTCTGAGAGTAGCAGACCACCACTTCTCCTGTATGTTGACGAGTGGCTGAAGTATTTGCCGTGCATGAAAGGAAATTTCCCCCGCCCTCTCCTTTTGCACAGTTTTGATGTGTATTTATGCAACAAAATAAAAATCCCGTGAGGAATGAAGGAGTTGGAAATAGAAAACATTTTGCGAGAATGGATGTGTTGAAACAAAACAGCGTTTTTTTATCAGGTTAGGGGACTGTGATAACCATGAGGTTTTCCCTTAACGATATTCAATATTGTAGAACTGCCACACTCGGCATTGACTTTACTATAACGCACTACATTTGTGACGTGTGGATGAATTCTATCCACTTGGAAAATACCAGCACCAGCGCACTGTTTGACCGTCTTGTGCTTTCTGCGTGGCAAATTAAGTCTCAACGCCCTTTGTCTTTTTCCCACTTAAGCTGTCTGAGGAGCTACGAGGAAAATCAGCCAGTGGAGAAATCAAAGAGCTGCAGAGACTGCTGGCCAAGCCACATGTAATGGTGAGTTCAAATGGCATCTCAACGATCATCTATCAATTATTGCATCCATTTTTCATTCAGAGTAAAGGGCCCGTGTCTTTATGTTTTATTTGTGCTGGAGCACATTTTCATTGTCCATCAGGCTGTAAGTAGCTGGCTCCGTGCGCCTCTATTATTACGCCGTACACAAAATATCAGCGTGGTAGTGCTGTGTCTCTTTTCATTCTCCTCTTGGCTGTGGCCGTGAGCCTTGTTAGCCAGATGCAGACAGTTGCTAAATAAATTTACACATTTTTATTTTCAAAGGCAGAACTTGGGCCATTCATCAGGGACTCTGCCAGACAGTCCTGCTCCCAGCTAGACGCTCGTCTTTTTCAACACGCCGTTGTCATGCTTATTTGGACTCTGCCAGAAACAACAGCTCCGTGTGATGGCCTCTCCCACTACACCGCACAACATACACACACTCATGCACACAACACACACAGACGCACAAATCTTCTCTGTACACGTATGCTGTACTGCAATTTTATGGCATATACAGCAGGATTTCAGGGGACAGACGGTCCCAAATGAATGGTGCAAATATCGAATATTTTTGAGGGTACTGGACTTTGTCAGGATTCACACAGAAATCACAAATGATCGTAGTTCAGTCCAGGCTAAGTAACGTGCATGCATGATTTGCGTTGATGAAGTTTTGGATGTACTCATATTAGGGCTATTTATGTGAATTAATGTCTGAGTCGCCGTATCTCTCTGTCACGCACATACATCTTCACAGTTTTCCTCTTGCAGATAATTGTGAAAAAAGGTATGTGTTTGTGTCTGTCCTCCACAAGACAGATAGTCGGAATAGGTTGTGGCAGCGTCCTGCTGCGTTACATTGGGACATGGTGAACTTCTTTGTCTTTGTCGACGTCACAGTAAATTGCGCCAGTAAATGATGGGTGAGCTCGCCATGAACCACATATCTGTGTCACTAAAGCAGCATTAATAATTCTAACAACATTTATCCCGAAGGTATTTGGCACGACAAAGGCATATCCATCTATACGCTGATCTTGTGAACATCAACATCATAAATCTCTTTGTGATGTATGATGTTCAGTCTCTGAGATACATATCTCAGAGACTTCAACCAGAGAAGGTGAAGAGAGGTAAAGATGGGGGATGAAACCAGGGTCCATGTCTACACACCTCAGCAGTCATACACAAACACATGCATACTCACGCCATGCCACGCTCTCCGACAAGATGTCCTCCTTTGTCACTCATCTGGTTTTATCCATCGATCCGACAGCAAGTAAAACAAAATGTTTTTTTCTGTTAAATCTGCAGTGTTTCTCCTGACAGCAGTTGCCTGTCAAACTGCGGACATTAAGTAAATTAAGACCCTCTCCATTAAAAAACATGGTGGCCTGTGTTGTTTTAGGCCTTTGGCTTTGGTATTAAAAGGTGATTTATGATCAGGATTTCTCACTACTTTTCAATTTTAACATGACTGTTGAGCAGGCAGCGATTTGTGATCTCGCTGGACACATTTTAGAGACGTGCTCAGTTGGAGTGCTTACCTCTACACACATAATGTAATCAGTGATTTTCCTCTCAGAGTGAATGAGATTAGGTCGTAATCGCATTAATTAAACATTATTTGAATTAAAAAGAAAATTCAGTCAGCTTGAATTCATGTACATTAGTATATTATTACGCCAATATCTGCTGCTTGAATTAGATGTACAGAACATCTAGGTTAAGTTGCAAATTCTGTAGTTTTCTGAACAATGTGATTTAGAAAATGCTGGACAGGGTTTTCAATCATTTGCTTGGTCTTTATACCCTACATTCTTGAATCATTGCTCAGAGTTGCCTACCATGTGTAGAGCATCCCTTGCTTGAGCACTCCTACTTAACAACTTTTCCTGCCGTCATTAAAACATGTTGAATTTTTTGGGACTGTCGGTTTGGTTATCTTCTGTGTCACCCCTCGGGTTACATGTGGCCTCTGTGAAGGAAAGACTGAGACTTCTCTCCTGTCTGTCTCACTCCATGTGTCCTGCAGGGCAGCTGATACCTCAGTACCCTGACCCATATTAAGCACAGGGCCGGAGGTGTAAACCGCAAGCAGATGGCTGCTGCTTTTGAATGGCGTCTCTGTGTGATAGTAACTGTATCGCTCTTAATTATAGCTGAAATGATCCATTCCTAGGGTGAGGAAATCAATCAGACCCAAACTCTGCTTCCTCACTCTTTTTTTTTCTTTTCCTTTCTGTTTCTTGCTTTTCCTCCCATCCCGAGCCTCACTTTTACAATTTGCACGCGAAAAAACAAGTTGTGCCCACATTAGGCTCCCTGCTCCCCCAGAAAGACAAATATTGACCTCGATGAAAGTGGCAGTTATGATGGCTGGCTGTTTCAACCAGTGTCTGCATGGGTAAGGTATGCGATACCCACCTTTGACGCGTGTGTGTGTGCACGCATACGTGCATACGTGTTATTCGGAGTCGTGCACGCTGAGGTTTGTTGCTTAGAGGGTGGGTGGGCGTGAGTGTCATATCCCAGCTGGCCTACAGCAGTGTCTCTGAGGCAGAACGCACAGCAGGGTCCCCCCCAGCTCGGGAAATGAGCTGCACTGTCCAATCTGGCATTGGCGGCTGAAAAACGAGCGGGCCAGCGACAGAGCCTGCGGCCCTAATGAGAGACTAACACCAGGAATGTACCGCTTGGTTTATTTAAACAGGTTCAACGATCTGTTTTTCAAAGATCCCTATTATGCCTAATGAACACAAACACACGAGCCGAGAAAAGGTGGGCTGCCTGGAAAACAAGGGTGATTTGGCCTCCCTTCATCTTTCTTTCCGTCCCTCTTATTCCATCTCTTCCTGCTTTTTTTTCTCCTCCCAATTTCTGCCCTTTTGCTCTGCTTTGAAACCCAGCTGTAGGGCAGGGTGTAAACAAGGATATACTGGAGCTGAGATTTAATTTGGGTAGCTAAGGCAGAAACACGGAGGTCCTGTGAGACCTACAGACTCGTGTCCCCTCAAGACCAAGGCATCCTTACTGTGTTTGCGTGTGTGTGAGGTGGGGGAGGTGATGGGTGGGGATTGCGTGCATGTGAGTCTGAGCGTCTAACCTTTATTTGTTTGCCGTATTGTTGTACGTGTGTATGAATGGTCACCTGTCAGGATTTTGCCATGTGCCATCGATTAGCTTACAGCTGCTTGTGGCGCTTTGCACAACGTTTTTACAAGGAATTTGCTGTGGTTATGTTACAGGTTGTTAGGCACAACCATAGGGGGGAGAATTTGGCTGGAGGCGGGGGGTTCAGGATATCTGGGTTGTTGGACAGAGCTGAGTTAGTAGACCAAAGGTATTTATGAGAGGGTTAATGCTGTTACACCAATTATTACTGAGATTGTAGCGGGGTAGTTTTACCTGAGCTGATTTGTTGAGGTTTTACCTCATTGACAACAGACAAGGTGGGCATCCTTAGTTTGACATCAGGCTGGGCCCTGAGCCTAAACTAGGACGGAGACCTCAGATCCACCTTTCTTCAGCCTTTAGACTCAAATCCCTTGCCTCTTCACTCAGCTGCTGATGTGACATCAAGTTAAATTAGTGTTGTTATTTCTGCTCTGGGAGAAAAAGAATCCAAACACTCCATCCAAAGTAAACTGGACACAGGAGAATTAGACATTTAACTTATTCTTTTTGTCTTTTTGTACTACGGTGGTCACACCGCCCATTTACATGCACCATAAAACTTAAGATTCTACTGTGATTATGCTACCAAAACCATTTTTCAAACATGTACGCACCATAATTCAGCCGGAATTGGCAGGAACTGAAATTCGCCTGTTCAGACCAACATTGTAATATTCAATCAGTTTTTTAAGGCATGCAATCATGTCAATGATAGTACGAAGTCAAGTAGGTGAAAATCATGCATATTTTTGTCCATGGGTGCAATTAAGCTGTTGTTATGTTATGGTCATGTTGGATAATATAAGTGTCAGGCATGTAAAGTTAGGGATAGGACGGTAGTGGTGTGAATTGAAATAGATTGATGCCATCAGTTGTGTTGTCCATGCACCCTCTATGTGTGTGTTTGCGTGCATGTGCACGTGTGTGTGCCTGCATGAGCATGTGTGTGCGCGCATGCACGCCCACTGGGCAGCCTGTCTCCCAGTAGATCAGGGCCATACTGCTTGCATTGTGTCTCCTCCTCTCATCTGCTCCCAGTTAGCAACATCTTGAATGCTGCACTGCAGCGTGCTCCCCTGTCATAAAACACACTGCTCCTCTTTTCACCATATCCCTCTCTCCCCGTCTCTCTCTTCTCTCTACTCACCCACCCCCCAACTTTCGTCTGGCTTGCGGGGTGGAAGATGTTTTCCTCACTTTTCTCTAGCTCCTCCCCAACTACGGAAAAAGCCAAACGGATCCAACTGAATCTTGGTCCGGACATTGAGTCGTTAAATACTTTGAAAAATGAATGTCTCAATGGCATCATTCTTGTCTTCTTCCCGTCTCTTTTTAAGTCTGCTTGCGAACTTGTGAAATATCTAAGGAGGATGAGAACTTCATTTCTTTGAGTTTGCCATAGAACAGCGCGGAACATCACTTCTCCCTTCTGGAGACCCCGAGTGTGCATTCTGCTACCACAAAGCGCTGACCAGGGTCGCCCCACCCAACCACATGTAATCCTGGTTAGCAGCGCTCCTAGCAAACGGTAATTGTCTTTAATCAGGGAGATGTATGGATGGTAAGAATGGATCCAATGGCAGTTAATGCTTAAGCCGTCCCAGAACACTTTGGAATCAATCACATTCAGACACTCCTTGTTCAGAGCCGTCCTCTTTACAAAGGCTGCCTTGTCTTTGTCCTCATCAAACACAGATTAAGATGGACTGAGTGATAAATCACCCACAAAACTACCTTTTTTTAACAAAAGAGTTGTAATCAAATCCATTTATGGAATCCAAAACCTGTTTCTGTCTGTTCCTCTGTAGAGCCTGCTTTCTATTCATGACACGGTTGCCCAGAAGTCTTATGATCCTGAACTGCCTCCGCTACCGGACGACATCGACGATGAGGAGGATTCGGTGAAGATCATCCGACTGGTGAAAAATAAGGAGCCTCTGGTAAGTCTGACGTCATTCTTGGTACTTTTTTTCATGGTTTTCAGTCGAGCAGTTTTATATCTTGGATGATTACTAATTTCATCATTAAATGTAGACATACGTAGTAGACAGTAGACGTACTGAACTAGATCCCATACACGTCTTTACACCAGGGCACTTATGTCTCAGAGTAATGTTCACACCAGCAACGATTGAGCGCTGTGTCTGTGGTATTCACTGATGCTCGTGGGGCTCTAACCCACAGCCTTGAGCTTGTAAGCACAGCAACATCAACCACAATTGCCCAGCACTGGGCCATGAGTATTTTCAGCCAGTCTAGGCTGGAAGTCTGTCTGCATACGGGTTCTTTTCTAGCCCTGGTCACTGTTGCTCTTTCATTGAAACATGCTTCTCACGTCCGTGCTCAGCCGACCTTTTCCCAGACATCAACAACAACCCATCCAGCACCAGCACCACGTCTGTCTCACCCTCAGGCCCCAACTTTTCTTGTTTTCCCTCCACCCCCCGACATCCTGGGCGTGTGTTTGTGTCGTTTGATGACCACCATGCCAGGCATTCCAGTGTGTGTCAGCCAGTACCACTTCACATTTAGGAAACTACAACCTTGGCGACCTCGTCACCTCCATAGGTTGGCTGTAGATTGTGCAACATGGGTCACTCCCGATTTAAACCATTTTATTAAGTCATTTACTGTCTCCCTGATGTGAGTGCTGTCCACATACATAAACGCTCCACTACCCGTGTCCTTGATGACCTGTTGGAGACCTCTGTCTGTCATTACAGCTCTTTGTTGTTTGCCGTGGCCCCACCCATCTTTGATCTGTGCTGGACATGTCCTGGCCCCGATTGCCTCTATTTTCACTTTGTGGTTTTCACCCCAACCACTGGCTTGGCCCCTGGCCGGCACACTCCTCTCTCCACACCACAGGGAAACCAGAACACACCTAAGCCATTTTTGGGTTCATGCCTTTTGCATGTTGCATAGAGCTGGTGAGTGCAATAATGTGGCTTGGCGGAATGCTTACACTCCTTCACAAGACACATTGTCGCAGACACTTCCTGCCCCAGCGTCTCCTGAGTCTGATGTTAGATCATGTTTCCCGAAACCATATAGTGATTTACACCCAACCGAGCCAGCTTCATCATGGCTGTTGTTATTCCATTACACAAAATGACAGTTTTTTTCATCAACGGTCCTTTTGGAACATCTGAAACACACATTCATGTTGTGTTATACCAAACATTATCCCTATTTATGTAGAACATCTTTTTGTAGCACTTTGGTGGCTCAGGCTTTGCCGGCAGGTCAAGGCAACAAAATGATTTAGGGTGTTACAGAATTGATTGCTTGTTGAAAGAGTTGAGCAGCATTCTGCTCATGGGGTTCAGGATGAGGTCAACTTATAAATACACCTCCTATTCGCTCCTGGAAATTGCATCTGCAGGCGTAGTTGATTATTTACTCTCACCTTGGGCTTTTAAATTTTAAAGAGGGGTTGCGATAAATTCCCTGGGAGGAAAACAGTTGTATTGCTGAAGGACTGCTCAGTGGTCAAAGTACTGTTATCAGTGATGCAGCAACCCAGTGAGCGTGCCGGTGTTATCTGTCAGGAGGAGGTTTCCATGTGGCTCCCCTCGTATTTTTTTGTGTGTGCAAAAACAAAACAACAGTTGGCCAAAGGGCTGCTATTATGGCTGTGAGCCACGGAAAATGTCATGTCTGACACTGCTAAATTTACATTGCGGGCAGAGAGGAGAAAGGGAAGTTGACGCACCTTGGATGATTAGAAGGTGAGACTCCACCCGGGCCTGGTTGTGGTGCTGCAGGGTTGGAACTCTTGTGACCTCAGTGGATGACTGACTCTTTACATCTCCCACCATGATCCCCTCATTCTTACACATACTTGGTCACAGTGTGTATGACTAATTGTGTTATTTTCCAAATGTTTACCCAGTGTTACTTAGAGACTGTGATGTAGTCGATCAGATACTCTCCTTCAAGTACTACTACTACTAATATTTTGGTTATCATCAAAATCAAAAAGATGTAAATGTGGACGAGGAGCTAATCCAGCTCTTTAGAAACCATAAGGTTGTTGGCTCTACTGCAGTGTCAGTGACTAAGACACCAAGCCCATAACTGCTCCTCAGAGTGTTTTCTGAGCAGCTCTGTGCTCCTCAAATAATGAGGAATGGTCAAATCGATGGAAATGAAGGTCAACTCATTGAATTTGTGGGACACTTGCAGTGATGTCACAGCTTTTGCACAAACAAGTAACAAACCACTGTTCTGCGTGACTGTTGTGTATTGCTTCATCAAATACATTTTCATGTGCCGACGCTCAGGAAGTGACATTATCTGGCTGAAATTCCCAAAGTCTACACAAAGCCACAGCAGTGCTGATAAATGTTTTTATGGTTCTATGTCATCACTCAGTTGTGGCTTCTTTCTTCTCTCCAGCTTCTCTACCCCTGTCTCACTGAAGTGCCACAGTGTTGGAAGGTTTTGGGACTCTGCTGTTGTTAGCACGCTCCCAATTTCTAGTTCATTAAGATTATTGTGATTAGTTGATTAGATTGCACTGTATTCGGTAGCCCTGATTAATTGCGCTCATTTCTCCAGCCATGACTTCACCCCACATTTCAGCTTACACGTAAGAACTCTACCTCTTGGACAAGCTAAGCCCTTTTCTTTTGCATTCCTTCTCTCCCTGTGCCTTCACAAACATATTAGCTCAGGTTTGGAGGAGATTTGGAACTGGACAAGTGGTGGAATTGTGGATCAATGAAGATGTTTCGACAGTGACGCTACAAAGCAGCAAGTATTATATAGTCTATCTTTCTCCCATATAGTTTCATTTGATGCTGAAGATTTGCCAGAAACCAAATCAAAAGAAACTCCTGTAATAATTGCAAGATTTCAAAATCATCAGCATGCCATCAAGGGCTAAAACATAGTGGATATGACAATGTTGTATTGTGTTCCTTAATTATGAGCTGTGGTAGTGTGTGACACAAGGCTGTAAAAATTAAGTGAGAGAGGGCCACCACATCCTTCCACCCTGGAAAAACACAGTCCACAATATCATACACTGAGCAGTAAAGCAAGCCTAGGAAGCCGCATTTGCCAGGGGTGACAGTTGGTATGATGTGAGAACATTAGAGGCTAACAAGCCTCTGTGGTGGGCTCTGCTCTTCTCGTCTGGATCTTCCTGTGACGCAGATGAAAATAGCAGACTAGTGATGGTCATGGCTTGGTCGCAGCATTTTTTTCTTCTCATTCTACAGATAACTCGTCAGCCCCTCCGTCAATGCCCACTCCCATCACAGTCACAATATCAGGCTAGAGCCACGTCTCATTCCCTTCTCATCCGACACACACTCATCTGTTTTTTGTATCAGGTTAGCATCTGTCTTATCAGGTGAGGGAGTATCTACTTCTCTTGGCTTTGTAATTGCATCTTGTGACGCAGATTGCCAAAAGTTGTTGGTCCTCAGAAATCCAGCAGAGGTGATTTTGAGGCGGACTTGACACCGCTTGCCCCGGATCAGTTCGGGCGCGACAAAGTTTTTTGTGGGATACCGGTAGCTCAGGAAATAGGGCAATCATTTAGCAACCAGAGGGTTACTGGTACAGCTCCAGGCGGAGGAGCTAAAGCTGTCATCTAAAAATTAAAAGGCAGTGAGCGCTTAAACCCTCCATAGGTGCCTTACTGAGCAGCCCACTGCTCTCAAAAAGTCGGATAGGTTTAATCGAGAGCACTCAGATGTGTTTATAAGTGAACTACATTGCCGTCTAAAGCAAACCAGCAGTTTATTTGTTCCCTGCCGTTACTGTCTGCACACACTCCTCCACCTCCCCACATTCCTACGGTGCCTTTCTTCATCAACTCCTGTTGCCACTGTTACTATGATTCTCCCTCCTCCTCCTCCTCTTCCTCTTCCCTCACTTCCAACTCCTTCTCTGTTCCTCCACCCGGAGTCGTTCGGCATTTCTGTGGATCAATGCAGCCTCCTGCCAGGAATGTGACAAGATCAATGTCGGGCTCCCTCACTTGTGTTTCTCCTTTAATCCCCCTCTCCTTCGATTGGTTTTTGCATTATGCGGGATCGCCTTGGTGGAAACTGTAAGCGTCCAGGTTCCATGCCCCTCTCACTGCTTGGCAGCACATTGCACCAGTTTACCTCAGAAACAGACTTACCTAGCTCTTGTTTTGAGTCGTGTTGTTGCCTCACGTACAATTGTAGGTGATGTGCCCAACATGGCTGCATGTTGGAATTTTTTAGTCAGCTTGCCTGCTGGTAGACATTCTGCCTTGATAAAGGTTTGGATAACTGTGATGAGAGAGGAAAGCCTTTGATCAAAATTTGTTTGTGACACTTTTTAAGAGATGCTCATCACTTTTTGTTATCCGTGAATGGCAGCTGGTGGAACGCACTGTTGGCAGTTTGGCACGCCATGCTTTTCCCATCCATGGGCTGGCGGGCCTCTTTTCCTCTCTGACACAATTAGGACGCTTGAATCATGTCTGCTCTGATCCTATTTATGTGGAAGCCTCCACATGTGCATGCAGTCTCTTTGCAATTTCCCTTGATTTCCTCCTTGGAATCTAAATATCATTAGCGTTATTACATGGTTAAATTCTGCTCATATAAATGTATACAAAAGAATATTTGTTTACAGAGGGAATAAAACCGCGCTCTTGCTGAAAGCCTTGGCAAGCCGTTTTTGATTGAGACAGCTATCAGGGACGACTCTTGATAGATCTGTGCGGTTTAGGGAAGGGACACCGCCATTGTATGTTGACATCAGAGTGAGTAAAGCAAGGGAAAAGTAATGACTCTGGCTCGGGATTAATGGAGCAGCTAATGAGATTAGAGCAGACAGCACACATGTTAGTGTTTTGCAGATCGACGCTCATGCTTTAAAAGCAATACATCTTTCACTTGATGGATTAGACCGCTGCGTCTTGGGAGTGCGGCGGAGGAAGATTGAGCACCGTGTTCGAAAAGGCAAGGACAAGTGGAGAACACTTGTAGTGTTTACCCGCCTCCCGCTCCATTTTGTGCAGGCCTGTGTGTGTTCGTTTGTGTGTTGGTCTGTGTGCGTTGTTTTACTTGGAGCGGCCCTTGAATATTTTTGCTTTATATATGTGGTTAGATTTCTGTACCTTTTTTTGAAAGTGAATGTTTTTTTTTTTTACCCAATTAATTTAATTGAGGTTAACATTATTCACCAAAAATAAAAAGTACACAGTAGTGCAGAAGGGGCTGTTCATGATTTATCCTAATGAGTGCATGTGTGTGTGTGTGGATGTGTGTGGATGAAGGTGGGAGCAGGAGTGGGGAGGAGGGTCTCTCAGGGGTCATCTAGAGAAGATCATTAAATAGGTTTACCTACCTACCTACCTACCTACCTACATACTTACCTACCTACCTACCTACCTACCTACCTACCTACCTACATCCAATGTTGCACATCCTAGGGAGCAACACTGCAATGTTCCATAGCCGAGGAGCCTGACTGAGCAGTCCATTGCTCCCCAAATAGTGAAGATGGGTCACGGGTAGAGAAGCAGAAGCAGATCAATAAAGTGTATCAAAATCAGAACCCAAAAAACGTCATCTGCACTGCTGACTGCCAAAACAAGCTCAGCTAAACAGGAATTGCCTGCAGAAATCCACGTGCCTGATGCTGACAGAAGGGGTTAACCAAATGAAATCAGCCACTCCAATTTAACGCCTGTCAGTAATCATACAACATCATCATACTTCCATGTCTGGATCAGCGCTCCCACAGCCCGCTGAGCTGTCGACGTGAAAACACACACGGCCTCCAGAACCACATCTGAGGCATTCCCGGCTTCTAATCTCACAACCGTCTTAAATAAAACATCTTCCTGCCATCATGTGCAATCACTAAAACGTGGACACGCATCTCAGGATCGCTGCGTTTTTCTCTGCTTTGCTCTCCCCAGAGGGCTGAGGAGCTCAATGCTGGCATTGTTGCCTGTCAGGCCCGAGCGTTGCCCCGCTTCCTCGTCCAGTTTGGAAATGAGGAGTGACATGTGAAAGTGCTGTTTCTCTGCTCGGGATAGAGACTGGGAAAACTCTGTAAACAACCCCGGAGCAGGAGATGGACCTGTCAGTGATACAACTGTCTCTTTGTGTGTGTTCATACACTGCACCTTCATGCTCAGTGCCCAGACAACGCACACACACACACACACACACACTCACACACACACACACACACACACACTCGCACAGTACATAATGACTAATGATTTGGCACTGTGCATCATGTAGCAGAGAGATGGCAATTCCACGCCATCTACAGTACATGATGATTCATGAGGACACATGAAATACACGCGTAGACACACACATGCACACACACACACATGCACATACACGCACACACACAAAGTAGCGAGTACCCACACTCACACCTGTCTAAAGTACTGAGGTGGGCGGCTAAGTGTGTTTTCTTAGTGAGTGCGTAATGACTTGCACTAACATTAAGGTTTTAAAGAGGGTGTGTGTGTGTGTTGGGGGGGCATGGAGGTGTAGAGAAAGACAAATGAAGGTAACCTGTCCTGTTGTTGGACCTTCTGCATTATATTACCTGGCAGCTTCTCCTGGAATCTTTCCCTCCTCGTCCCTTAGCCGCCCCCATAATTATCATGATAATGACCGGCAATTTTCCTTTTTCTCAGTGCACTTGTTAATTATGATCGTGAGGTCAACACCGGGGTTAAAGAAATAAGGAAAAAGACTGGAGCCTACTTTAGCCTGGTGGCAGGTTATGGGGGGAATGGGATTGTGAGAACTTTTTATTCCCTTCAGTCATGGGTGACTTAATAAAACAGGTGGACAGACATCGGGTCACCTGGAGGTGAATGGCCTGCTGCGGCCTCTCTCTCCAATCGGCTCGCAAAATGATTTGACATTGAACGAAGCTCTCATGGCTCTCTGGCTTTTCTCTCATCTGCTTTCTCACTGCTGCTTGACCTCTTTTCCCTCTGCCTCCTCTCTGTGATAGCACATTTTTACATAATTGAAACCCTAATTCTCGGCAGTGCCCCATTAAGACTGTAAGACCAAGTGGATTGTCAGATCAGGACCAAGTGTGCTAGTTATTATCAGATTTCACCCCTTTTTGGAACAATTTCATAGCGTTGAATGTCATATTTAGATTGAGAGTGTTAACATGCATGAGCAGTGTTTATCTATGAGAGTGGTGTGCCATTTCAGTGTGGCACACTCTCCAAAACCCAAAATGAAAGAGTTCTAGTGTCCAGCAGGGCCGATCCAGCTTTGTGTTTTGGTTTTTCCACGGTAGACATCTGGTGTGGAGAAAGCTTGCATGTGTTTCCACTACTCTCTTATGTATTCCACTAAACATGGCAGTCAACACGGCGATCGGCCAGAGTTTATTGTCACCGTTACACTTTGCTGATAAGTGACGTCATGTCAAAACATGTCTGCCTCACTGCTTCAGCCCATGTTTGTTTTCACTTTTCACTCGCAATTTGGTGGGAGAACTAATGTTTGTCAAATAGCTCAGTGCTCAGCGCGGCCCTGGGGATGGCGTTTGGACCGGTCATCACACGGTACGGGCGTCGCATTTGGCGCAGAGTCTTACATTTGTTTTTTCCTCTTGTGCATGTTCAGATTGTCAGACGGTGGAGATCGTAGCCATCCACCACACACGCACGCATGTATGCCCCCACACTCGCACTTACACACACACACTTTGACACACACTGTGCTCACTTCATGAGCTACGCTAGCCTAACTAACCAGTCAGCCCTGACATTCAACAATATTTAATACCCACAAATGTGTGACCTTCAAACATGAGAAATGATTGATTTTGAACGTTTAACGCAGGTCATGATTTTATGGAGTTTCTAAGATTTTCCATTTAAGTTTTGTACTCTGATTCTATCAATAATCATGTGGTTTATTTGTCCAAATTGTGGATTTTGCTGTGGAGTGAGGGGGAATCAACAAATATTTTGGATAAATGACCAGTTATAGAGGTTGCTACATTCGCCGCGTGCTGAGATCAGGAGCAGACGTCCGTCACTCAGTTCGCCTTGACAGCCATGCCTCTTCCTCTCCCATAAACACACATTCGCCTACATAAAGGAACGGAAACTGTCTCACTCTCCCGGTGGCTGTTGGGGCGACGAGACATTTGTCATCACACACTTAAAGCTCCCACCAATGGCTCTATAAATAAACTAAAAGCAATACAGCAAAGAATGTTGTAAAGACGAGGTTCAAACGTTGTAATCTGTACGTCTAGAGTGTGGTTTGTGAGCGCATCTACATGTGTGTGTGCGTGCGTGCGCGCGCGTGTAAGTGATATTCATCTTCGCAGCTGCCTGACCACAAACTCTGCTCCCCACGTGTCATAGCACTGCTTTCACCGCGCATTGATCTCCCAATCTGACATGCATCAAACGTGATGTTATGGATTCTGGCACACACTCCCTCCGGTCTTGCAATGCGCACGCATGTGTGTGTGTTTATGCGTGTGTGTGAGTCAGGTCAGATCGCCGCAATCTCACACTCGATAGGAACATTTTTCGTGTGGCTTCCATTACAGCGTGTGTGCTCCAGTGTGAGGCATTAAGGAGGTGCAACAACTGGACCGGCATCACTCCGATTCTGGGGAGACTAAACTGTTGCGTTCGGATCCTGCCCAACAAAAACAATGGGAGGCATTTTGTAGCGTTCGACGGAGGAGCGGCGCTGGTAGTCAACAGAGCATATGGTCCCAATAATGTCAGCTGGACAGGCTGTTGGATTACCCAAGCACGCACTGATTGACCGCAGCTCCAGGACAGGTCCTTAGGCGAAGATGACCCTCAAGCCTGTGTCCCTCTTCCTGAGCCACCCCATCCTGAGCCACTTTTCAGGATATCTTTCGCTTCTCTATCCTCAAATGTTTAATTTTAGCTAAGCCTCTCCTCTGTGTCTGTTTTTAGGCTTATTTAGGGGGCATTATTTGGAGAAAGGGAGGTAGGAGAGTGTCCCTAAACATATGTTTTGGCCCTCCCGTCCATGCACTGAGCTATCTTTTTCCCTGAGACTGGTGGGTTCGAGCCACTTGATGGTTAAGTGGTGCCTCATCTCTAATTACTAACATAGCATGGCTCATTCATCAAGCTTATGATTGTCCAGCATCAATCATCCAGTCTTTTGAGGTTTCTCCTCGGGCCCGCTTGGCCTAACTTCAGGTAGAGGCCACGGCTGTGCACACATACACGAGCACACACAGCAAACGCAAACACTCTCACAGTCACGCACACAAAACACACCCTCACACGCCGCCATTCATGCGTGCATGTCCGCCGACGCATGTAGCGCCCTCTCCCCCCCCCCGCCCCGGTCTGACTTCCTGCGTCGCTGCCATGCTCTGAAATGGGTTCCATGTGAAAGCAGGCGTTGATGGCTGGTGTGTAAACCTAGCCATCAGTTGGTGCTTAACCCTAAGCTCTAACACCAGGGGAGCCCGTGTCGGCGCTTGTGGATCCTCTTACCCCGTTCTGGCCTCTTTTTCTCTGTTTTGCCCTCACATGAATTTGCTGGAGGTTATTTGTCCTCAAGCTTGTCGTGTTTATGTGTTAACCCAGCAAAGTGGAGATTGCACTCATTAGTCGCCTGGTGTGTAGGGTTCACAGTGACACTACCCAGAAAAAAACAAGGAACCGCAGGGGCAGGTAAGAGGGGCCCCACCCACTAGCACACCTCACTCTCGCTCTTTTAAGACATTTTTCAGGCTTGCATAGGCCTGCATGGGAGAAGCAGGACTGATGATTGTGTCGAGATGTAAGCCTCTGGAACAATCTTTCTGGTGGACTCGGCGCCACAGTTACAAAGGGAAAGTTTTTCTTTTATGGTGTCAATCGCAATTTTTGGCAAATTTAGCTCATGAACCAGAGAATTGACGAGAACATATTTTTATTGACTGGTCCCATTGCCAATACATTGAGCATACAACCATTCTGCAGAGAGAATATTCCCTTTTTCAAACTGAAATTATGGCTTAAATGTCCACCTATTGACCCTTTCCCATATTTCTCTCGACTGTAAATCTGCTGATGGGGACTTAGTTTTTGAGTTAAGTAATTCACTGTAGATGTCTGGATCTTCTCTCTGCTGTCAGTGGATGACAAGGCACCTTCTTGTACATTCCTGTGTGTCGCTTTCTTACACACACACACACACACACACACACACACACACACACACACACACACAAACACAGACACACACTCCTTGAAGGTCAGAGACATTTGAACAGCACTGTAAGCCACTTTCTCTCTTTTTTCTTCACATAAACAGTTCTATAACTGTTATAGAGAGGAATAAGATGTCAGACCAAAAGAACGGCTCGCATCTTTGAATTTTTGTCTCCTTCATGCTATTGCTCACAGCCTCTAGACCTCAAGATTTTCCTCTCACTTGCTCTCTCCCTGTCTCTCTTTATTATGCTCACTAATCTACTCACTCAATCACAAACACACAGCCTATTTGAAATGCTCCCTACTTCTCCCTCCTCATCTTTGTCACTCAGCCTGTCTGTCTTGACTCTGATTCTGGCCTTCCAGTTACACCCTCATCCCGCCCTTTGTCGCCCTTGGAGCTTTGCTGGCCTATCTCGTCTGTTGTTATCAGGCTTGGAGCTCATTTGGCTACTGTACTGGTGCTGGAGTTCAGTCTGGGGCTTGCCAGAATCTGAGGGGAGGTTTCCTCTCTCCCTTCATAAATCCTTTTACTCCCTTGGCTGCCAGTTTGGCAGACCCAAGGTGGCCCCATCCCCGTCGGGGCGGGATGGAGGAGTGGAGGGGGAGCAGTAGGTCAGTTGAGCATTTAAAAGGTTCAAAAATTGTCCTTACAGCTTGAAACTGCTCCCTGCCCTGTGTCAGTGAGTCAGAAAAAAGAAAATAACTTTGGCCTAGCTGGGCTTCACACATTGTAACAGGGCCGTGGTTCTGGTCCAGAAACGTGAATAAAATTGCTCCATCCCTAAGAACACGTTATGGCGAGCTACAAGTGCTTCAATGTAATTACTATATCCTCTCATGAAGGAGGTGGAGTGTCCATTTTCCCTCACAAATGTTAAATGGCTACGAATTTTATAAATATTATATTTTGAGCTCCATGAGTGTGTGTGCCTGTGAGGGTGCCTGTGTGTGTGTGTGTGTGTGTGTACACAGTCGGCTCATTTTCATTACTGTAAATGAGATACCTTGAGGTTCTGTGCCATTTGTTTGGCCCCCAGACTGTCACCAGGGACCCCTTGGGGACACAATAAAAACATCCATCACATCACTGGTCATCAGCCAGCTCCAAAGAGAGAGGGGGGGAGAAAGTTCATAACCACATGTCTGACGACTCCTGCGAGGTTTCCCCACCGTAGACTCCCATCTCACCCTTTTGTCTGTCAGAAGGATTCTGCTCACACGTAGCTCTGTACTGTCTCAGACATGCGCATAAAAAAAGCCTCTTTTTCTCTGTCCGTCTGGGGGCCATTGCATCACAGACAACTGCTTTAAGTCACGGCGAGGGCTCGTACATAACCCTGACACCGGCGTCTGAAGGGGGCCCTCTCCTGTTGCTGACTTGTTTGGCCCATTTTCGCCTCCTACTGCAATGACTCAGGTTTCTCTAATTATCCCAATTATTGAGTTACGCTTGGAACTCTCCACGTCCTCTCACACCATCTGATCCTTTATCTCCATCGCTCTCTTACCACCTCCCCTCCTTCGCCTGGCCCGAAGTCCTTGAGGAAACCATTACCGAGGAGGAAAACCATTATGTGTGAATAGGTCATTAAAACAGGCAGGATGATGTGCAAATAGAGCAGCAAAGTGGCACAAACCAGAGACTGAAGAAGTCTTTGAGGAGCCTCTGCCTTTGATATGGGCCGTGCATCCCCATCGCAGCCGCACACAGAGGTACTTAAGGGCCGGTCGGAGGAAGGATAAGCGGGGAAATTACACTAGCTGGAGCAATGTGACACGCGGCAAGCCGCTGTCAGTGCCTCTCCCAATGAGTTACGACGGCTGAAATAAAGCACAGCTACCGAGCGGTGTGAGGAGGGCTCTGTTTTTAACCGAAATAAAAACAGGCTCCGGGGCTGATGGGAATTGCAGGTGGGAAAGGGTGGAAGGATGAGCTGCAGCCACGACAAACTATGTGTTGACTGGACTACACATCTGTCTGGCTCAGGTCGGCCAACAGACCTGAGCAGACTGACCTAAAAAAGCTAAGACGACACCACATATTGGATCGCAATAAGCAGTTCTGGTCAATCTTAAATCCCTGCCGCCCTAGTGCCGACATAGTGGTAGTGGGAGGGCTGAGACAGCCTGGCGTCATTAAGACTGTTGTTTTATTGCAATATGCAGGTTTTCTGCTATATGCATCACCGCTCAATACCGTCCCCTGAAATGGGGAAGTGGACACGTCTGTGTGTTTTCGCAGCTCAACACCAGACCCATAAAAAGAGGACTGGGACATCTGTGTGTTTGGCGTTTAGCTCTTATCCGCTGGCCAGCTCATCCACTTTCTTCTCTAAATCTGTGAAACTCGTCTCCTGTGACTGTGGTGACAATTAAAAGTGATGGTCCTCCCTTTTGATCTTTTGCAGGGAGCAACCATCAGCCGCGATGAGAAGTCGGGGGCCATCGTCGTGGCACGCATCATGAGAGGCGGGGCGGCGGACAGAAGTGGTGAGTTTAATTCTCTCTCCTCTCTCTGATATCTTGGTGTTATGAATACCGAATATTCCGTGCTCAAGGTGTATTTCCAATCTCTATCAAGATTTCCTCTACTTTCCACAAGTCCTGCTCAGGAAATCAGAAATGGGTCCGCAGATATGCTCCCTTCTATCAGCGTTAAAATCTGAATTACGTTTGAATTCTGTTTGTGCAAGGCCTGATTCATGTTGGAGATGAGCTGAAGGAGGTCAACGGAATTCCTGTGGATGACAAGAAACCAGAGGAAATCATCCGGATCTTGGTAGGACAATCCTACCATTCCTACCCCCCTCTCTGGGGAACTGCAATGCTCACTAACTTCTTTTAACTACTGTTTCCAGAATGTTGAAATACCCATGAGCAAGACCTTTAACCAATCCGTGGCCACCTTACTGAGCAGCCCACTGCTCCTCATAAAAAAATAAATAAATAAATACAAGGCTATCTGACTGATTTAATTATATCAAAGTCAGACAAATATGTTATAGTTTGGCATTGGTGCTTTTGTTTACTAGATACAGTATTTTTCTTTACCATCTGTACTCTGACTTTTATCTCTGCCCAATTCTAGGCCCAGTCGCAGGGGGCCATCACATTTAAAGTTGTCCCGAGCATTAAGGACGAGCTGCCTGCTAAGGACTCCAAGGTAGTGTAGATTCTGTTTCAAACATTCTATTGTACATACACACAGAGTATTGTTTATTTGTACCTACACATAGCGAGACAATGGTTGACAATGTGTGTGTATAATAATCGTTATGTAGTTAGTTATGCCACACACCATGGACGATTACCATAGTGTACAGGCTTGATGATATAACATTTCTCCTGGTCATCGTCCATCACTGCTGGACGGAGGCTGGATCTGCTCACTTCTAATCTCGCAAGGTGAAAGTACACAGCCATAAATTCTTAAAATGAAGCCCACCCTAAGTGTTTGAGTAGACGCTGAGGACAGGGTGGGCCACTTAGTCCTTTGTCATCATCTAATGGTTCAGCCCAAGTGGACATTTTCGGAGGCCATCCCAAAAAAAGCCATCCGTGCCAAAAAAACTGAATTATCCCAAAGCAAAAGCACACTTTCTTGCAAGAAAGTGTTGATGTATCAAAGTACTGATAAGGGTGAGTGTGAACAGATGGGTGTGTATCCTTGGGGAGAAGATTAGGATTTGTGTGTGTGTGTGTGCGCGCGTGTGTGCGCCCACCACCCTCAGCAGCCAACGCAGCTGTTATGACCCAAACAGAACCTCCAAGCTTGAAACATAATTTCACTACGAGGCACAAAGGAGCTCTTATATCAGCCAGAGACATACGATACGTCATCTCTGTCTCTCATTTATGCGACTCCCTCCCAGACCTACTCCTTCTCTCAGACATACGCACCCACACACACACATGATCTCGTCTCTCCATCCTCTCCTCACTTCATGTCTATTGGGGGTGTTGCAGAAGCGATAACTTATCATGACAGCGATTCATTTTGACCAAAGACATAACAATATGCTTAGGGCTGAAGCTCGGCACCCACACAAGGAAAAGATGTCAGCGATTTTTCCTCTTTAAGGTTTCTAGCTCCCTTCGTGCTGATGAGGTGTGTCCGCCAAAAGGAATTAGAAAATCTCCTTTAAAAGAAGAAAAAATTCACCTCTCGCTTTGTGTGGAAAGATTACTGATGTAAATTAGTGTTTTGACTCGGAAAGTCGGCGAGTGGAAAACAGCACATGATGTCCATTTGGAACAGCTCGGGAGTTTGGTTTTGTCACGGTTGAGAGACTGACAGGCTTTAATCCATCACGAGTTTTGATGACACGACGCGCCGGAGAGACTCTCTTGGCCAGCAGTTGCAGGTTTCACCTTCTGATTGCAGTGACCTTTCGAAACCAATCACGCTAAGTGCTGCTGAAGCACCTCCCTCGTTCGCCACTCGATGCCGCCGCGTTTCACACTGATTTCCACGTAGCGGCCAGAAACGTAATTTACTCCTAAGCGATCATTTTTTTCCCTGCTGCATCCTCATCCCGTCCCCCTCTACTCTCCCTCCCTCATTTCCGCGGTGCGTTCAGGTGTTCGTCAAGGCGCTGTTCGACTACGACCCCACGGTGGACAAAGCCATCCCGTGTAAGGAAGCCGGCCTGGCCTTCAAGAAAGGCTCCATCTTGCAGATCATGAGTCAGGACGATCCGACATGGTGGCAGGCCAAACATGATGGTGACGCCAGTCCCCGAGCGGGCCTCATTCCATCTAAACAGTTCCAGGAGAGGTAAGATGCGTCCGCAACCCCAACACACACAGGAATATCTAGAATCCAAGTAAAACAAAGCCTGTTCTGTCCAGCATCACTCCATAACAAGGCTGGCGTAACTTGTCTCGTCAGCTGTCATGGCGTCTCACCCTCTCTCTCTCTTCACACCGCCCTCATTTTTCTTGCGTTGTTCCGCTGCCAAAATTGTCTGGATTTCCGAACGTCTGTCCTGAAATGAGTAATGACAGACAATGATATCGCTGGTGCCGATCCACGTTTGGACAGTGAGCGGATGGAAAACCGCGCATCAGCTGCATGCTCGGACGGCCGTGCTGATATGTCACGCAGAGGAGCTCAGGAGGCCTGGGCAGTTTCTTGGCTTGACTTGCCAGCACCCGCGGGGAGAACACACACACACACAAACACATACACACACACACTCACACAAACAACACTTTCCTCATCTGCGAAGCACGTTTCGTTCTTCTTCGTTAACTCATGACCCCATTTTTTTCTGCCTCTCTGTCACCTTTCATTGGATGTGGAGAAGCAGGTTCAGGTTCTCCTGACTGTAGCAGGTAGTGTTTGTTACTCCCCTTAAAGCCCTGGGAGCTGATGACTTTATTTTGACTTTCTCTCCCTCTTTCTTCCCCTGTGTCTCCTCTCTCTTTCACTGTGTGTGTGTGTCTCTCTCTCTCTCTCTCTCCTTCTCGCTGTCTTGGCTTCCTGCAGGAGATTCGCACTGCGGCAAACAGTCTCGACGTTCCAGCCCCCGAAGACATCCACTGGCCGATTATGTAAGTTTTCTCTTGACTTTTCCCACAACAAATTAACAAAGAAACCTCAAGTACATAACAGCAACATCTGCCACACTGTAGCCCAACAGGTTGGTGAGATGGAAACAGACGCTGTTGGAACAGGAGGCGGGGGGTAAAACGGGGAAGAAATGAAGTGGGAGTGATAGTATGCAAGACAGAGGGAAGGGAAGAAAGAAGTGATTAAGGCCAGGTACATAATTTAGCATTTGGGAGAGATGTACGCAGACTGTCACTCCTCTTTATGGTTCCACTGCTTCACACCTGCAATCAGCGGAAGTCGCGTGTCTGGATTGACTCCCTCCCGGCCTCGCTCAGATCTCCACCTGCCCCATGTTTCATTCCCCCCCCCGTCTGAAATGCTTGGAATTTACACCACAGAAACAAAGGGCCTTTTTTCCTGTGTGAGTTAAAGTTTGTCAGTGATTTTGCCGGGTAGTAACTGACCCGGCACGTGCACCTCTCGTTGGCCTCGGCCCCCTCACTATCTTTCAAAATCCAAAGCAGTGAGGCAGCCATCTGACAAAGTCAGATTGATGACGTGAGCTCAGGACTAACGGCACCCTGCTGAGCACATATTGCGTTTTTATTACGTACAGGAAAGACAACAAATCTATGAGCCCACTCATATGGGGAGAGTATTCGAAGTAAATTATTACGAATTCACCATTTTGTCAGATTTTTAAGAAACTGACCTCAGCACTGAATGTTCAGATCTGTGCTTGAAGCCAAGGAATGTAGAAGTAGGATAAAGATAAACTTGAAAAGCCAATAATAACTCAGACAGAGGAGAATTATATAATGGCGTAAGATTATTTCATTATGTATGTATGAGTATTTAGACGCAGTAAATTTAGTGCAATAAATTGTCATGACAAATTGGGTTGCCGTCAGCATATTCAGGAGAGAAATTTCGGTTTTCGGTTTTATTTTTACATGTAAATAACCCTTTGTACAATGGCCTGAAATTAGATAAGAGAAAGAGAAATATTTGGCTGAAATAATTGCCCACTAGCAATTAATGTGAACGCCTGTCTAATTTTCTCTCTCTATGTGGCAGCGTAATAACTGTTTATTAGCTTCCATGGTAACGTGGCAACTTAATTCAAACAGTTAAGATAAACCCTGCACATCTTTCTGCAAATGAAAAACAAAGTGGCTTTAAATCATGCTTTCACCCGCGTTACACAAATGTGCATTGAGTGATTTTTCTTTTCACCCTCTGAGCAACTACTGTCGCCTTTGCGTTATGTTTGCTCCTTGTGAGTCTTGCTATCTTCTCAAGCTAATTCACAAGCTTGGCTCTGAATTTGGGCTGAGCCTCAGTTTTAGTCAAGGTGGCACTCAGCCCCGACATGTAACGAGACCCCTCGCGTACTCAGCTCCAAAATAACCAACAAAGCATCACTGACCGGCCCTAAACTTAGCATTAGGCTGCTCTACCTCAAATTCATCCCTTGCTGAAATATGGATGTTGTCATTTCTTGGTTACATTCAACCGCACAAGCATACATACGTACATACATAGAGCAGCATCGCCAAAAATAGTCTGCTAAAAAGTTTGACGCAGACAGTGCTGCACTGTTCTGTTCCTATTTCATTTTAATGGCCCAGTTCCTCTTGTGAGTTATGGGATTTTTAAACTTCTTTGGAGGCAGAGAGGACAGGTGTAAAATAAGTCTACCAAATGAGCAAACAGTAGATCTGCTTTTGACCTCTGGCAATATTTTCACCCTCCTGCATCATGTCAGGAGCAATACATAACCTAGATATGTGGATAAATGTGTGTGTGTGCGTGTGCGTGTGTGCGCACACACTGCTGATGTGGCTCTCCCAGGCCCTCATGAATAATAAACACGCCGTACTGCACTATTGCAGGAATTCACATACGGACAGTTGTAACCGTGTTAAAAATTGAGTGAGAATGACTCAGAGAGGAATGTTTCACAGAGTTTGTCATGAGCGAAGGTGGAGACCGACGAAGGTATGGAAGATGGAGGGATGAGGGGCCAAAGGTCGTGGCAGAGGTCACCACCAGTAGCAGATCTGAGCTTGTGGATGCAGGGCTGCAGACCTGGAGGAGACCCTCACTGTATTGGTGCTGGACCTTGAGGCCATTAACTACAGCCTAATTGAGGGTTTCCATGGAGACCCTGCAGTTACCACGAACATAGGTGGTGATTGAGGAGGGGGTCCCTGTCTCTTCCCTCCAAGTTGGGAGCTCTGTGTGCTGGAACAATATTGGTCTTGGCAGGGAGCTGCAGCGAACGAGTGCGTACGCGAGCGT
This sequence comes from Carapus acus, assembly GCA_900312935.1. Taxonomy (NCBI): domain Eukaryota; kingdom Metazoa; phylum Chordata; class Actinopteri; order Ophidiiformes; family Carapidae; genus Carapus; species Carapus acus. The sequence goes on from OMPJ01010427.1 coordinate 51,787, forward strand.
TAGTTAGCTGTCTCTCTGCCGAACGTTTGAGAGGTACAAATAAACGTCCACCTCTCCCCCCGCCTCAGTGCGTCGGGCCTTGTTTACTAAACTGATGTATTAAGTGCCATCTGTTGATTTGTTGATCATCAGTGACGGGGATTAGCTCGGCTATTTTCCTTCATCTTCTCTATTCATCAGACTAGCGCAGCCTCCCCTCTTTCTGCGTCCTCCTCCTCCTCCTCGCCTTTTGCTGTCTGGCTCCCCTCCAGCTTTCCCATCTGCTGTGTGCGAGCATCCTGACAGCTCTCTGGGCTTTCTTACAGCACGTCTGTTCCTCTGTCTGACATGCAAACCTCGACGCTGTCTGATTGTTTAGTTTGCTTTGCAGTTTGCCAAACACGTGGACGCACTTATCGCTCACCTTGGGGTCTGTCTCTCTCTCTCTCTCTCTCTCTCTCTCTCAACCCAACCGGTCAAAGCAGTTGGCCGCCCACCTGCAGCCTCGCCTGCCCGAGGTTTCTTCCCTATTATGGAAGTTTTTCCTCGCCAGTGTCACTAATAGGGGATATGTTGGGTCTCTGTGTGTCCACCCCATAGACCTTAACTGTTTACATGCTGAGCAGTACTACCTACTCCATTCTGTAAAGCGCCTTGAGATAA
>OMPJ01010428.1:0-31918 GCA_900312935.1 Carapus acus
CAAAGCGAGGCTCTGTGATATGACGGCGATTTAGCCAGCTGCTGCTCGTTCTCTCCTTTTATTCTATCAGCCTTCTCGCTAACAGAACCATCCAGCCAAAACCGCGCGACTTTGGTGAAGTTACGCGCCGCTTGCCAGGTTGTCCTGCGGCTTAACTTCCCTTGCAGCATCCAAGAAAAACACAACACAGATTTTCCAGCCTGAAAACAATCACTGTTTCAGAAAGGACTTGCAGAGTAAGCTGGCTGGGCCCTCATCCAGGGAAGCAGCCTGAGATTTGTCTAGGCCTGATGCGGTGTTGACCCACAAGGTCAAGTCAAACGCATCCATCAGCCTTGGTTACAGCAGAAAAAGGGCTCCAGAACATACTGTATTGGTGGTGGAAGCTACACCCCCACTCATAAAGCTGGTAACTAATGTGAAGAATAAATAGTTTGTGTTTGTCTGGCTGATTAATTGCTTGTGACTTGATGAATAGAGAAGGGAACATTCTCACCCTGAGTTCTCCTGCTCTGCTGAGGAGGAACCCAGCGCCTGTTTGGGGCAGAGTGCGTCGACAATGGACAGGAGCTCTGTTTCAGGCAGAGTCGGGAGGAGGAGACGCAGAACCTCCAGGAGAACTTCAGTAGGAATCTGACTCAGTTTCACCAGCCGTGAGGCAAATTCCAGGTCCTGTGAGGGTGAAGAATACATTTATCATCTATTCAATAGATGGTATAGAATAGTTTTTTTTGGGGGGGAAATATACAGTATATCTCTTGTTGAGGACAGCTAGTGTATCTACATGTATTCACTCTAGGACAACACTAGGTGGCAGCAGAGACAAAACATGAAATGGTGAAACTTCAAAAAATAAACTCATCCTTGAACCGCCACAAAACCAAGAAGAAGCAGTTTCAGAGGGCTAATGGCTGTAAAAGCTATGCTGTCAGGGGCTTTAGAGGTCTCCCATGGCAAACTGGTCCTTGACAAAAGGGCCAGATTAAGAGTCAGAGGAGTCCTGACCCCAATTTGAATCGCAAACAAAGGAATGTATCTGTCCTTGAAGAAAAACTGAGCTGCTCCGTGGAGCTAGGCCTGGGGTTGAGGTCTGTCAATGAGGGCCTGGTGGCTGGGCCTTCATCTATGGGGCCAGCCAGGCCCAGCTCGACACATCTACAGTTAGAGGTACTGACGTGAGCTAGGGAAATAGTAACTGGGGATATAACTCCAAAGTGCCATCAACGTATATTCCCTGGTGGAACTACAGCTGGGACATCTGGGCCTGGGTTGTCAAATATAACAGGCTTAGTTGTCGCATAGGTGAAACACCTCCACAGCCGCCCTGGGCAGTCATGGCTAACACACTTCTGAAACATCACATGGTCATCAGGGGCGGTGCCTTTGGAGTGGCAAATTGGGCTAGTGGTCCGCATCTTTAAAAGGAGTGTGTTCCAAATGAAGGGGGATCATACTCCACAACCTCTCTAGCAAGGGGCACTCCAAGTAGCAGAGCTTCGTCCACGGAGGATCAGACCTTATGTGAGATAGATTTACATTCCTGTTTCCAGAAATGCTGAAACATTATTAGCATACTATCACGTTCCTGGCAACATTAACTTGGGGGCAAAGCCACATGTTCACATGTGTTTTGGCTGCTGTGTGTGTGTGTGTGTGTGTGTGTGTGTAGGAAGGGGGATTGGGGGGGGGCACCGGGAGCAGGTCCAGACCTGGTCACACTTTGCATAGCATCTCTTGAGCTCCAGTTGTTCTTGTAAATCGTGCGTGACCTGGCGCTCCGCAGCTGCTCCGTGCCACCTAAAAACACAGCCCGGGTTAATGTCCCGGGAACTTCTCACTCAATTGGCCGCTGTGCTAAACACACCTCTCGGCCAGGAGCGCCGCGATCTGCTCGCGCTTGTACAACGCCTCCTGGAGGATGACTGCCATCCTGCAGTCCTGCTGCATTCCAAACGGGCTCTCCTCGCCCCCGCCTTCACCCTCGCTCTCTGGGTTTGGTGGCTTGGCCCCGACTCCAGGCTGAGAAGCCTCCAGCTCCGCCCTCTCTCGCTCAAGCTGCTGCTCTGCCTCCTCAAGTCCCTGTGTGCGAGTTGTCGGGGTGAACAAAGAGTGAACGGAGAGGCGCATGTGTGTAACGTATGATAAACTTATATGGTATTGATGCTCTTTCTGAATATGGACAGAGAGTGAAAGTGGAGTTGTTGGTGGTGGAGCGATGGAGGAGCTACGATGGGCTGATGGAGTGATGGTGGGGTGAGGTGGAGTGATGATGGGGTGAGGTGGAGTAATGGTGGGGTGACGCTGACCTGCCAGTGGCTCTGGATGCTCTGGGCTGCCTCCTGCCCCTCCAGGCCTCGGCTCTCTCGGAGCTGCTGGGCCAGCAGGCCGTGGAGGGTCACCATGGCCCCGCACGTCTCCTGCACCTTGGTCCTCCTCTCCACCTTCTGGAAGTGAATGGCGGCCATCTGCGTCGCCAGAGCATCAGTCTGGCGGCACCGCTCGTCCTCTCTCTCTCTCCGCATCTCCTCCTGCACCTGAACATACCAAAGCAACTCAGTTTGTGCCTATCTCAGCGTCATCCCATCTTCCCTCCTCCCCCTCGTTCACCTGAGCCATCACGCTGCTCTCCATCTCCCTCTCCCTCTCCAACAGCTGGATCTTCTCCTCCATCCTCCTCTGGAAGAGCAGCAGCTCTGACACTCTCTGCCTGGATTCGCTGGATTTCCCCTTCGACTGTGGCTTCTTCTGCACAGACCATAATCTGTTTAAGGCGGTTGGAGGGGGAAATCGACTCCCGGCCACCGTTATGATGTGATTAGAACTGGAAACCGCAGGGCTACCGCCTCGTCTATCATCTCCGAGGAACAATGTGTGAAGGTCCAGTTGCTGCATAATGGAGGATGATGGCGGTGCGGTTTGCAGTGGCGGTCACTCCTCTCCACTCTCGCTAATCACACACACACTTAATGCATCATTATCGCCCGCAGCTCGGCGGCCCCGGCCAGGTTGTTCTCGCTAAATCAGTTTCAGACGTACATCGTGAGAAGATTGAAGAGGAAAATGCTCGGGCAAAAAACACAACACAGTAACTGGCATCCATTACAACTCAGACGCCGAGGCACTCGATTTATTCATCCGGCTTCTCGGGAGAAAAAGTGTTTGTTTGGAAGGACGACCACAGGCCTGGTTTACGTTAAATCAATAGCTGGTGGGGGTGAGAGGTCATAAATGCGGCTGTGAGGACCTTCTGTTCTCTGGATTTCTGATTCTGGAACAAATTTCACAACCCCTTAAATATCTTTAAAAGTTAATTGGCCACTGAGGAGGAACAGTTACGGTAAATCTGTTTGCACAAATATGGCTCCAATTTCTATTACAGCTGAGGTGAAATGAGGCACGGAGGAGTGGGGCAAAGGTTTCTCAAGCTCGAGAATTATTTCACAAAGCCTCTCTGTTCTGTGGGAGGAGAGGGGTGTGAAGTGTGGAACAGTGGTACCCACCTCGGTGTGAGCGGCCTCCGTCTGCTGCTCGCTCTCCTTCCTGCGGGCTGCCAGGCAGGCGTGGAGTTTGGCCCTGGAGACGGCGTGGGGCAGCAGCAGGCACCGGTCCATCACCGAAAGACACTTCTGGAACTCCAGTTTCATCCTCAGCCGGTCGTCCTCAGACAGAGTCAGCTGGGACCAGCACAGGCGCCTGAGATGGTGAAAAAAAGAGGACTTGCATTACGGCTTCTCTGTGACCTTTGACCCAAGATGTCCGTTGAATCTGCATTTGGCTCTGCCGACCGGCTCTGAAGTCAGTGTCTTAGAGAAAGGCACTCAAGCCCCGACAGCGCCCCAGCAGTGGCTCCATGTCTAATGTTTCTGAGTTGAGTGCCCCCTGCTGGCAAACCTGAAGAGCTCCCTGCAGTGGAGGCGCAGCTCCCGCTGCTCCTGCAGCTCTCTCTCCATGGCCTCCTGCAATGCCTCCCTCGTGCCACTCAGGGTGCGCAAAGCTGCTTTGCCCTCCTGGTGCAGCCTCTCCTGGGCCTGCAGGAGGGCACCTGCCCCCTGCCCTCCTCCCGGCCCCACTGCTCCCTCCTCTGCCTCCGGGTAGAGCAGCGAGTGAGGGGCGCCGGGGGGCCACAGGGTTAGCAGAGTCTGGGCCGCAGACGGCTGGATGGCTTTGACCTCCACCAGGGCGGCCTGGATGACGCGCATGGTCACCTGGAGGACGTGCAGAAGGTCCAGTCACAGGTAATCACAGCCTTGTTCATTCTGATACAGAATTAAAGTACTTCTCCTTAACTGACCTCACAAGTGTAGAGTGAGATTTATTTTGGAAGACACAAACATCCATTTCTGTCCCTCCCAGCTTGCTACTAGTCACTGTTAATTACTGTGATTGTTGTTTCGTGTGTTTATCCAACTTTGGTAAATGGTTGCACATGAACCCCATGATTGGCGCAAACACAGTCCCATGAAGCACTGGGGCACCTTGCGGATGTCGGCTGCCGCCTCCTCGTCCAGGTTGTTGATGAGCTCGGCCAGTTCCAAGCTGTGGGCCATCAGCAGGCTCTGCCAGCGCTGGAGGTGTTGCTCCACCTCCTGTTGTCCGTCCAGGCCTCGGCACAGAGACGACAGGTCGGCCTGTCTCTGCCGGTGGACCTGCAGCTGCAGGGGTCAGAAGGTCAGCAGGAGGGGCTTGGAGGCAGGCGGTGAGTTTAGTGTAAAGAAACAGACGTGAGCTCACCGTGTGGGAGATGAGCTCCCTCCTCTTCTTGATCAGGCCACAGCGCATGGACCTCCTCTCCTGGCCCAGGGCCTCGTCCAGCCTCTGCCTCGCCAGCACCAGCTCTTTCTCCGCCTGCTCCTGCAGCCGGTCCAGGTGCTCCACAGGTGCAGTGCTCCCCCTAGCGGACAACAGAGTAACATGCAGGCAAAACAGGTTATTCACTATACAGTGAATAATCTGGGGTATTTTTGGTGGTACTGCTGATCATATATAAAATATGATGTAAAATGTGAACAGATACAGAGCATATACGTGCTACAAAACTATGGAATATACTGAAATGCTGTGAGGGGTCTATTTGAACCGATTAAAAGTTTAGGGTCTCACTGAAGACAAACCTGGAGTTCTACATTCAAGATGTAGATAGTAAAGGTGGTAAATGTACTGAATGAGGATGTGGATTGAACTCTGACTTACCTTCTAATGTTGGAGAACCAGCTGTCCAGACTGCTGGAGGTGCTGGAGAAGGAGTCTGAGATCAGGCTGTTGAGACTGTGAAGGCTATGCACCAGGAACTTCCTCTGAGCATGACGCTCAGCCAGCACAAAGCGCTGATTGGCCAAAATCACATCCAGAACCTCCTCCAGCTGGTCCTAGACACAGAGGGCCATGTGAGACTTCTTTTAATTTTCACTTAACAAACACTAAGATGGTAAAATCTTCTTAAATGTCACCAGCTGACCTGGCAGCTGAAGTAGTCATGCTGCAGACTCCTAGCTGTGCTCTTCTCCAGCTCGCCCATTCTGGTGGCCTCCTCCAGCTCCTCGGAGAAGATCTTGTGGAGCTCCACTCGCCGCCACTCAATGAGCTGCCTCTGTATCTTGGCCGAGGCCTCTTCGTGGCGAGCCAACAAGGTGCGCTGCAGCTGACTCTGGCTCAGTTTGTGTAGCTTCTCCAGGAGGACGCTGCACTGCAAGATATCCTGTATTTGGAACATCAAGACGAGATCTCAGCAAAAGCAGACACATTTATTGTCGCAAATGACCCACAAATGGACGTCACCTGTTGCTCGGCGTGGTGATACAGAAGCTCCGCCCTGGCTTTCTCTGCAGCCTCCCTGCAGTGCTCTGCCTCCATTTCCTCCCGGGTTTCCATGTTGCAGTGGCCGGCCATGGCAGCCATGCGGGCAACCCGCTCTTCCTTCAGCCGGCCCTCCATGCCCAGGAGCTGGCCGTGCAGCACACTGAGCAGCCTCTGCTGGGCCTGGGCGCTGATCTGACCCCGGGCCCGCAGGCCGTCCAGCAGGGATGCCGTCACATCCTTGAAGATCTGCACCCGCGTGGCTTCCAGGGAGGCGGTGGCACACAGCAGGGTGGACATCTCCAGGCTGACAGAAATTAGACAGTCTGTTTAAAAACATCTGAGGAAAATATGTCGCCAGTCTCTGTTGCTTGTCAATTTGAGACCATTGTGGGACCTTTCTGACCACTAATAGGATAAATATAGACATATAGTGATAAAATCAGAGTGTATTGACCCCCAAGAAGAAATAAATAACAGCTAACAGTGAATGCTAGATCTCCCATTCACAATAAGAGCACACTCGCAGAGGTCTCGTGTGTCACATAGGTCCTGAAATGCTCAACGTTTCTCATGATTTGTGTCTGCTCACTTCTCCAGAGCCTGGCACATGTTCTGGGGGTCTTCCAGCACCATGATGTCCACCATCTTATCTTCAAACGCCGCTTTGTCCTTCGCTGTCTCACTCATGCTGCAGTCTGCATAGTCCTGGTCCGAGTCTCCCCCTCGTCTCTGAGGCAAGACACAAACAAAGCAATGTAGAAAACATTTCTGCTGGCAAACGTTCTGAGGATCTGGACCAGGGGGTTGATACCCTTTGCTGAAGGAGATTCAGTCTGGTTCTGGGGCCAATCAGGTTTACGGCCAGAAACACTAAGGACACCAGGACCAGAGACACCATGAAGCTGCCCACAAAGCCAGCAAAGTGGACTCCGTGGTTGGGGTAAATCTGGAAATAGCAAAGCAAAGTTTGAGAACATAGCGCACCCCAGAAGTCACAAGCAACAGAGAGCACTTCAACATGTGACTCACTCGGTCAGTGGAATTCACCGTCAACGTCAGGTTGGCTGTTAGTGGACCGAACATGTTGACATCATTCTGTGGAGGTCAGGAGAAAGATTTATATCAATGAACTACTCCACCAAACTCCAAGAAAATAATTGAATTGATTGAATTTGGTCCCTACGATCTGAGGAGGGAGACGGTGACCGTGTACCTGGGAGGCATTGGAGAAAGTAAGAAAAGCCGGAAGGTTCAGGACCTCACTCTTGTGACTCCGGATGTCCGCCGTGTAGTTGACAACAAGATGGGATCCGGCTGAGGAACGACCGTGTTACTTTTCGAGGCAGGTTCTATCAATGAGGTACACAAAGACGATGCGCACCCACCGGTCAGTGAATCAATGGCGAATGTCTGGAAGCCCCTCTCCACCACTTTGCCCTCTGTTCTTAGGGGAACAATTCCAGAGATGGAGTCCCTGATGGCCACCTGGGACAGGTTGGTGCCCCCTGCTGGGCCCATGTTGTGGATCAGCAGGAAGAAGATGAGCCTGGGGGGATCAGTATCCATCTTCACCTGCCGGGGATGTTCATTCGCGCATCAAATATTCCTTTTTACAGACAGACAATGCACAGACCACATTTATTAATATTACACAAACACACACCTGCGCACACTTGTGAAATCTGACTCTGAATGCAGATGAAGACGTCTCGCTCCGAACCTGGACAGAGGAATTATACAAGTATTAGTACAGTTAACATGTAACAGACATTTACACATTTCATCAAATATTATATGAGGACAACATGACATGACAACATGACAACATGCTAACAATCAAGTAGCAGGAATAGTTATTATTATTGCGAGATGTTTCTCATCTCATTTTGAGGTTGCATGAGTGCAGCACACTGCCGGTGGAGGTGCCAATGGCTTACTATACCTATAGGAGCAAACATGCATAAAATCAAAAACTACCGATTTGTGTAAATCTATGTTTATCTTTCACATAGCACATGAGTAAATCAGGATCAAGTAAAATATCTTTGCCATTCAATAAGAAAACAAATTGACACGCAACAACTTTTGATAATGGCTACATTTGATTAACACCTGTCCAAGAGGAAATGGATCAATGAAAGTAAGCGGTTGAAACAGGCGATGCGGACACACACACACCTGGGGCAGGGTGAAAACCGGGTTGTGTCTGGTGAGTGTGCTTCTCTGCTCTCTGTGGTGTAGCATGTTTGACACATAGGTGAAGGATGTGAAGTAGGAATGAGACCACGGGCCAGCCGGGGCAGAGGAGGAGAGGGGCCGAAAGGTCTCCGGGGCACCTGTCAGAATACACGGGAGGGCTGATGGAAAAGGAAAATGTACACAACATTGTCGGCTCTTAGTGGAGACATATGGGTTGGTCCTGGCTAGCGTGTCTCTGATGCATGGACTATAAATTGAATGCGGCAAACCTTCCAGTTTGTGTATTGTCCACCCTGAGGAGTTCACACAGGGGCTGCGATGAAATAAGTCGGTTCTGGAATGAAACTGGGCACAGACAAACACATTCTTTAAACACATTCTGACAAAGCTCCAACTCTAAATTCAGTTCTACAACACATGCCAGAACAGGCAGCAAGTGGTGTACACGTATGTACTGCATGTGTGTAAAAATTAATAGATTTGCCTACTCTAAGAGATTAGCCTCTTTTAAGGGAAAACATGGAGTTGAACCAGCAAACCTATGGTTTCTGAAACTGTTGTGTCGCCTTGGCCCCAAACTGATTTTAAGGAATAGATGATATGATGTGTTGTGTCTACCACGAATCACGCTATTAAGGAGTTGCTGAGACATACTGCGGAAAGATGTGCCGTTGAATTAGAACTCCTTTAGGCACAGACATTTAGGGTAACACATATACACATGTCGGAGTATACCCTACGTTTAACGTTAAACCCACACAAACGATGTCGTTGATGAAATGTAGCACAAAACTCCTTGTCTGTCTTGAGGTGTTGGTTCTTCTCACCGTTTGCGTAGTAAACACTCGTCCAGATGTCTTCTCGGGGACGCCCTGGCCCGGCGTGTGTCCGCCCCTGGCCCCACACACACCGGCGGGCCATACGGCGTCACTCCAGGACGAGTCATGGGGGAATATAATCCATATTTGGACATGTAATGATAGCAACCATAGCACCAATCTGTCCCGAAACATCCGCGCTCCGGTAAGATTCTTCCACCGAGGACAACCGCACCACTACGGAGCTCTGACCCTGCGGGATATTGCCATGATGGAAAACAGAGATAGTCCAGCGACTTTTCCCCAAGAAACGGCGTATCTGATAGAGCAAAACATCCTGCACATAACGACGGAGAGACACTTAGCCTATTACGCGGCGACATTAAAAAGAAACTAAAACTTCGACAACCGTTAGTTGTTAAGACATCTGTCTAACCCTCCAAAAACTTTGGAAAACCATCGAGCTCCGCCTCCACCATAAAGTGTGATTAAATGCACGCACAACTTTCGACTTTATCCTTCAAAGTAAAATACAGTGGATGACTAAAATTTTACATTGGGGAAAATATACTTGAATTTGAATGGTCATTGAAAAGCTCATGGGGAAATAATGTCATTCTAATCACTGATAAATTTTTAGCTCGATTCTTCCAACAACTCGCTTCCTTTGACTCTTATTCCATAAAACTCAGGTTCCATTTCCCGCCTTCACTTCGTCGTCATTTTTGCTAGCTGCACATTTTCGATGCCGCCTAGACCGCGTCTCCATCGTCAAACCCCCAGTTTCCATTGGTCGCAGCGTACTTTTTTTTCGACTAGAGTTTATTCCTTGTTGTTGAGGGCTATTTTTGCTTCGTTTCCCGGATTCGCGGGTCTGAAAACTGTTAGTCTATCTCTCCGAATTCGAGAAACTTTGCAAACTCTGTACGGGATAAGGCCAGGGAGAAAATGCTGGAATGTTTCCCCCCAAAATGCGAATCCGTGTGGGAAAATGTCCGCTCAGGGAGTAGTAGAGGAGTGCGCCACTGACGTCTTGTTCAGTTTCTCCGAATCTTTACGGGTTTATCCCGGGCTGCTGGCGGTGGCAGCGGTGTGCGGGGGTGTAGCGGGAGTCACGGCCGCTGCGCTGCTCGTCGTATTCTGCTTGAAAGCTCTGCTGCTGAGCAGACAGGCAGGTCCAACACACACGCACATACAGGCACGCTCACGCACACACGATTCAAACGTTGTCTTGCTTTCACTTGTCCAGGGCTACAACGCCAGGAGGCTGTTCGAGGCGGACGATGGCGAGCTGGACAACAACCAGAGCGACTGTGTGAGCCACAGCAAGAAGGAGGCGAACAGCGGAACCAACGACAAAGTACGTCCAAAGTTCTTTGCGAGTCATTTTTTCACGCCAGAGTTGAGGGGGCATCGCAGGAACAAGACTAGTTTGGTCGTTGAGGAACCTCATCTAATGCCAATTGTACACTTGCTTGTTGACAAGGACTCGAGAAGCGTCTCGACCCAGTCTTTCAATAACGAGAGAAGTCCAGCTGCTATGAATCAGTTACTACTTTGATGCCAGGACCTGGATGACAGAAAACATCCACAGCCGTTTGTGGAGATTCACATGCATCTAGATCATGGTCTCCAATCAGAATGTGACTTTTAGCAGTTGATCAGTTGGTCAGTTCTAAAATGCCTTTCACCGAGTTAAGAAGCCTATTGGAGGAAGAGCAAAATTTCTCAAGTAACCTTCTATGATTCAACACCTACACTGATGACCTAGACATGCACAGACAGGCAAATGTTTCTGAAAATCTAACTCATCCAAGTCACGGTTTTGCCCATAAATCAGCAGCAGTGCTACTTGGTTAAGGTACAGATATTGCTGTTGTACTACCTAAAAAAAAAAAATAAAAACTTAAATTTCCTGGATCCTGGTGGCAAGATCAACGGATCAATAAAATACCATCCTACCTACCTACCTACCTACCTACCTACCTACCAACCCACCTGGTTGCCAGATGTGGATTCGACCTCCTAAACTACAGTCCTCTGAGCCATGGGCCAGGATGTCATTCCCTCTGTGCACGAAGTATCTAGATTTGACCATGTGAAGCCACCAAGCACAGTAGGATTCATCTGATTCTAAGAACTCAGACCTGCAGGCTTGAACACCTGCTAAGATACCTGGGTTCACTACCTGTCAGAACTGAAAGAACCTTCTCATTTGACAGGTGTTCACAAGGTGAAACCTTTTCAAGAATCCAAACAAGGTGTGGCTGCATCAGATTAAATCCATCTGGAAATTGTACACAGTATATCTAGCACATTATGTTGTACACAAAATGTCCTCAAAACAGTGACACATGCACTGGTGGTGGTATCAGTGGCATTGTGGCCCCATGTTTCCTTTTTTGAGGATGTCACAGAGTAGTTAGGCATTTCCAGACACATTAAAAAAACAAAACAAAAATTACGCTGCTTTGTGGAGCTTAATCCTGCTTGAGGTATAACATGAAACATTACGACCACAAACCTTCGTTTGTACATTTCCTGATAAATATCCTGCTAACTTTTGTGTCTGATGGCTCACCCATCAGGAGAAACAACAGCAGCAGCAGCAGCCTGTGATGAACAGTGATGTAGCTGCGTTTGCATCGAGAGCAAAAGTGGTTTATCCCATCAACCAAAAATACAGAGTAAGTAGAGATATGCCTCAATGTGTACTGCAGTCCTACCTGACAATGCTTTACTAAGGACTCGTTTGCAATCATGCACTAAGGTGCCTCAGCATACAAATTGTAATTTAGTTAAGTAATTGTCTAATTAAATTTTACAAATATTTCTGTGCTCCTGCAGAGAGATCATTTAGTCGATTAGCTGTACAATGTAATCATTGTAAAACATGAAAAAGCGAATATGAACACATAGATGCTTCCTCTGAGGGAACAACACGACCTGAGCGCAGGATGCAGAGGTGGGCAGTAGGTGATGAAGGCCTAACCACGGCGTCGCTCATTGCATCAGAGAATTCTCGAATGCAGAGGAGAATTGTCACAGTACTTTGTACTCGTAACCTGATTTTCTCATTTGGAGAGTCGCTCACATCCTGGGGCACCATTGCATAATTATTAGCCTGGACTTGATACTGAATGAAGCCTTCTCTAAATGCTCTGATCTCCATTCTGCTGACACTGTGGTTTGGATCTCTAGCCTTTAGCAGATGGAGCGTCCAACCCGTCGCTCCACGAGCACGCCAAGTTGCCAGCGGTGCCAAATGATGAGTCGTCCTCTTGCACGTCCGACGAGTCACTGAGCCAAGAGCAGGACAACGACGGCAGCAGCCAGTTCATCTCCTCCTCGTTGGTCCCCAAGAGTCTGCAGAACCAGAGTTTCACACGGGTCTCCCACTACCCTCATGTGGTCACACAGCCAGGGTGAAGTCCTGCTTAATACACTGCAAACATACACTGACCTTTGACCCTCCTTTGTGGACACTGAATCAGGTTTTGTCTTTGGTTCGTGCAGTTTTGAGGGTCGGATTAGCCTTCACTGTCTCGCCCTGCAGGACATCCAGGAGCAGTGCAGCCAGCTGCAGGAGGAAAAATGCCAGGTGAGGTTTGATCTTTACCAACATAATAAACAAGAACCAATATCTCTGTTCACTGAATTTCACGTAATGTACTGTATGTGTTGCTTATCTCTCTGATCGCAGCTTTTTCTCCAAACCATCAAAATAATCCTCAGCCGGCACTTCCCAAAAGACAAAAATGAGGCGGACTTCTCAAAGAACATTCTTCAACAGCAAGAAAAGGTAGAACCACAATGGCTCTGAGTCCGCTCTTCGTCTAAAGTGAAGATCACGTTGTGCACACAAAAGTTTGATTGTCTCAAGTTCTGAACATTATTTGGGTGTGAATTCAGGATGTGAACGAGCTGGGAAAGCAGCTCTCTGCCGGCCAGACCGCTGGCAAGAAGGCTGACGATGCCTCCTGCACGGTAGAGGAGATGGAACGATCTCAGAAGGATCTTTTGGAACACAGCCTCCAAATGGTAAGAAGAGGAAACTCCACACTGACATCACATAAACTTGTAGTTACTCCAACATTACTTGTTTGCCTCTCTACAGGCCAAACGTTTCACCAAACAAGTGGAGGCCCTTTGCCAACATCTCCTCAGTAAACGCAGCATATTCCCAGAGGATGAAGCTCAGGATTTGATCAGCCATGTCATCCAGGCTCTACAGTTAATGGAGAACCATCTCACTCACGTTCAGGAGGCAAACCTGAAGGCAAGAAATAGAACGCTTTCGTCCAGTTTGCATTCCAGGATCTTTGGGATGCTTAAGGACTTCATCTCACTGTATGTGTCTGACTTGGTCCCCCAGAGGACCCAGCTCAGGCTGATGTGGTGGGAGGCACTGATGATCCTCCTTCAGTCCCAGGCGGCATTGCTGAGGTGGGAGGTGACTCTGCGGCAGAGCCTGATCGCCACCACACTGGAGCAGTTGACTGGTGACGACCTGCTGACCTTCAGCCAGATGGAGAAGATGCTTTCAGACGTTCAGGCCACGCTGACAGACACCCTCCAGCAATGCACCAACGGTATGACAATTAAAATGAAATCCAGCAGCGGTGAGATGATCTGCAGAAATGATCTAGACACAGGAAAAATATTGATTGTGTCCTGATCACCTGTCCCTCATCCTAGTGCTGATGGTGGACAGTGTACTGTATGTTGACCTTATTCTCCAACTGTAATGAGGTGTTGCCTGAAAATAGACCTTTTTCACCCAAATCCTGCTCATCTCTCTCAAATAAGGTCAGGTTTTCAGGGGCTGCAGTCTAGCCAGCAGGAGGTCCTTCATCATCGCTAGACACTCACTGAATCAGCACGATGCAGAGTAGAAAACGATACACCAATGACGCAGACAGTCTGACCTCAAATACACGTCATAGCCCCAATTTAAAAAAAAAATGCATGTAAGGTCACCAACCATAAATGGGCATGACTAGAGATGTTAGCATAAAAATGTAATATCGGTATCGGATTTTTTTGCTCTAAAACCGATAAAATAAAACCGATAGAAATAAGATAATGCTTGCGTTACACCGAAATAGTGCCTATGCGCTCCTGAAGCGTTTACCGGCGCAAATATGGGTATCGGCTGTTATCGATATCGGTAAATTGAGAGTTGGACAATATCGGCTTATCGGATATCGGCAAAAAAGCCAATATCGGTCATCCCTTGGCATGATACATTACACAATTTTATTTTTATTTTTATTAGGTCTAACAGTGTTTAAGATTTAGATTTTAGAATATTTTCACGCTCAATGTGTTCTCACCTGACACAGAACTTGGGTCCTAAGTTGAATGAGGTAAGAAGAAGGGGAACATAACACCTGATTTGACAGTTCATACTGTCAGTGTCTAGTCTGAGGATGCTGAATGTTAATACGCACTCTCAGAAGGTGCCATGAAGACAAAGGAGCTGGTGAACGAGAAATGCAGGAAAGCCGAGACGAAGCGGAAGAAGCTCCAGAGGAGCCAGGCCAAAGAGAAGAGCCGCCTTCTCGAGGCCTCGCACACCCACAGTGACCCACAGCATCTCACCAAGGTTAGGACGCCCTCAGATTGTCAGCCATGACGGTCTTCTCATCTGTAGCATTTGTACCATCGGGCAGAATGCTGTTGTTACGCAGGACTCTTTCTTCTCTTATGCGATCCTTACATCCATATGTTAGCATAATGAAAGCACTATGTGCCTCTTTTTCAAAGTTGTGCCAGATTCTGATCTTTGACCCCCCCCACCTTAGTTGCACCTGGAGTTGCTGGTGAAGCACATGCAGCAGGTGGCTGAGCTCGAGCAGCAGCAGGACAGCAGGGTGGCTGAAGCCCTCTGTGATCTCTGGAAGGTGCAGCACATGGGCTTTGTCTTTTGGTGTCAAGAACACAGGGACCCTTTGTGCCCCTTCAGGTTACTACAGGTGTGTTGATGTGCATCCTCAGAAGCTTCGCGCCTCCTGGTCACAGCGGTTGGGCGAGCATGGCCGGGACATCTTCCACACCGTCATTCCAAACCAGTCAGTGCTCTCAGAGGAGCGCAGCGAGAAGCTGCGGGTGGAGCTGGAGCAAGAGCTGGCAGTACAGCTGCAGCGGGTGGAGGTGACCATCAAGCGGCAGCTGGAGGACAGCTGGGCTCAGCTGGATAAAGACCAGCAGGTGGGCGGCCATAATGTCTTCCCTTCCTCAATAAACAAACGAGGTTTCCAGGCAGACGCGGTAGAGGGTGAGCGGGCCTTGTTTGTGCAGGGTTGGAGCGAGGAGACGGCATTGGTGCAGGCCTGCCTCAAACATCTCAGCGAGCAGCAGATGAGGATCCTCAGAGCTGTGCTGGCCAGGCAGAGCTACACAATCAGCAGGTGCGGCTGGAGGACACGACACAGTCTTGACAGGTTTGCGTTCCCTTACTCCCCAAGTGACAATCGAACTCTTTATCAGGCAGGTGGGGGCATTGATTGAGGAGAAACAGTGCCACCTTTTGGCGTCAGTGCGGCGGCACTTTGCACTCCGGCACTTCTGCCTCCAGACACTAAGAGAGATGAGGCTCTCGAAGCTGAAAGTTCTCTCACACACTGACTTCAGAGCACTGCTGTTGGATGAGCAGCCTAAGAGCCCACAGCCTGTCCACGTAATGCAGCATAAGGTGAGATAAAGGCACACAGACTGAAGGATGACTTACCCCTGGGCATTAACAGACTTCGTCATGCTAAATTTGGCATCCTGCCTCTTCTTGAATGTCAGATTTTTTGATTTTGTAATCAAAAAATCTTGTATCATTTTCTGACTGTGGAAAATCCAAAAACTAGTACCTAACCTGGGCTCCCTCTGTTCTCAGACTAGTAGTGCCAGCCTGGCAGAGCAACATCTGGGCCCAGAGAGCCAGCTGGTGAACCACAGTTTCCAGCAGGAATTCCTGTCTGAGCTGGAAACAGGGGCGGAGCTACTGCAGAGCCACGCCCAGCTGCTGCTTGGCAATGCCCTCAGCCACGCCATCAGGCACGAGATGGAGTCCCTGCCCAACGAAACGCAGCTAACACCCAACCACGACGACGGCCTGAAGGTGTGGTCAGCACCACGACTGGCGCTTTCTTCTGCTGTGAACTGCATCTCTTCATGTTCCTTTTCTTGAAACATTTTTGTTTTCGGTGCTCAGCGGCACCTGATTGAGGCGGCTTCAGAAAGCGTGTACGTGACCATGGACTCTCTCTCCAAGCTGGTCCAGGGGTACTACTCCAATCTGCAAGACATTTCAGAAACACGGGGGCTGGATCAGCTCCAAATAACCAGGGGTGAGATCACATCACATCACAAGGCCATGCCTGCATCAACATTCCAGCTCCGTTCAAACTGTCAAATGAAGCAAACTACCTCCTACCTGGATTGAGGAGGCAGTTTGCAAGAATGCTGTCAGGGTTTGGTTATTCGCCTGAATTTTACAAATGGATGCTAATCATTGGCAGCAGCTGATCATTAATGGAATCCTGTGGGAGAAACAATCCTCCCATTACTGAGTAACAACAACACAGCTGACGCAGCTCACACAGAATATCGTTTGCCAACTTTCTCTGCAGAGGAGGACGAGGGGCGGGAGGACAGCGGGCGGCAGCTGAACAGAGCCCTGCTGAGGGAGCTTCTCAACTGGGGCAGAAAGCCAACGTCTGCCGAGTTCCAGCAGAGGTACAGCAACGGAACCTCCTCCTCTCCCTTAGCGTGCCGTGCTCTGTTTGACCAAGTCATGTCTGTCTGCATCAGGGTGGAAGCGCACAAAAGGAAGGTGCTGGAGCAGTGCGAGCTGCAGCAGGAGGCAACAAGCGAAGCACTGAGACAGAGGAAAGTTGCCCAGGATCAGTGCATGAGCAAGGTCAAAGGTCAGCTTCTGGTCAGTACAAAGCTGCTCTCCCAGACTGGGATTTTCTTGATTTCACAGTGCCTTCATAATGTTGGGGGTGAGTGAAACAATAAATTTCACTTATCCACTGCTTCTAGAATGATGAGGACGTCTCATAAACTCCCCTCAGCAATATTCAAGTACGGTCGTCCTTCCTTCACAATAATGTGGTTCATCTTTCGGGGCCTCGCTGTGTTGCAGATTTTTTTTTTTTTTTTTTTTTTTTTACAGCGTACAGTATGAACGCGCATTGTGTTCGGCATCCTGATTAGATAAGGGAGAACCGCACATGTGCTCTGAGTCCTGATTAGCTAAGGGAGTACAGAATGCGTTCGGTTTGCCACATTTACTTAAAGGCAGAAGAAAAGGCACCTGCGGTCACACCGAAAAGGCAGAGGAAGATGCTAACCATTGCAGAAAAAGTTGGACTTTCATGCTAAAGAAACGTAGAAGCTACGCAGCTATAGAGCGCCATTCAGGAATAAATTAATTGCCGATTTCTTACAAAAAGAAGGAGGAAAATAACATGAGGGCAACAGCAGCAATAAGTTTTAACAGGGATGCAAAAAGGGTTGTAACTGTCCACAACAAGACTGTAGCAAGGATAGAGTCTGATCAGTGACAGTACTTATTTTTTTTGATCTGCGAAAGTTTGAATTTTGAGAGTGTTAGAATAAGAGAGAAATGTGAGAAAATGTTAATGCTTGTCTGAGAAAAGTATAAAAGTGTGTAGTTAGGGTGTAGTTAGTTAGTGTAGTAAGTTGTGGCCTTAACACATGTATAATAATTGTGAAAATAAAGCTGATTAGGGACCACTGTATATTCAAAACACAACAAGCATAAATGCAGGGAAAGAATCAGTTTCCTCCCAGGATTGATGACAGGCGCTCTACTGTATGTGTGGTTGTGTGTGTGTGTGTGTGCGTTTGTGCATGTGGGCATGGACATCCATCAGGAAGCGGAGGAGGCTTTCATCAGGGAGTTGGCAGCCATGGCTCGTGTCCAGCTCCACAGCGTAGAGTCAGAGCCCAGCGAGGAAGAGGACGCCATGGGTAAGGCTTTGTTGAATGCATCTTGTACTGCTGAGAGCACTCTAGAAATGTGTGGCTTCACTGGGGTAGTTTCCAAGATGAATACCGCTATACTCATTGATTCCCTCTCTTTTGCCCACTTTCTCAATGTGGTGCATGACACTAAAGGTGACAACAGCACCACCCTTCTCAATTTGCTGGCACTGAACCCAGCCCTGGATCCGGCACTGAATCCTTCGCTGACCCCCAGTGTGGTGACCCCAGTCTCCAAACCCGCCAAAAAGAAGAAGAGGGAGCCTCTTCCTCGCTGATGCAGCGCGACAGACTGAGCGGATGTTAACAAGTTTCTGGGGGCATTGCAGAGATGTGCGTGTGTCTGTTTTGGTAGCACTATTGTAGCTTTTTGTACCTCTTGTTTACATTTAAATTGTATCTGTGATGAATAATGAAATCTCTGAATTAAATTCCAAATCAGGTTTTTGTACATCATCTTCTTTTATTGACCTTGCCTCTAAAAAAGAACAAAAGAAGTTTCCACTTGTCTGTGTGTTTATTAAATAGCTCCATATATGTTTCTGCATTTCATGTCTACATCAAATGATGATTTTGAATTGTTGTTACTATGTGCGTTTTCTAATGATTAATTGACATTCTAATTAGTTTTAACTTTTTTGAATGAATTTGCACATCTTAAAACCATATTCTGTCCATATTTGTGAAAATTCTGTGTGTAAAAACGGCAATATCCATTGACATGATCCAGAAATAGATCTTACAGATATGTTTACCTTTATAGACTTACCAAATTAGTTAGTTAGTCTCTAGAGACAGTCAGGGTTATTTTGGGAATCCCCTATCTGTTAATGCAGGCTTGACTCTTGACCCACCCTATGTCTGCATCTCTGAGTTCCATGCTTGCGTGAGGCAACGGACGTATCGACAGTTATATCTTAGCAAACACCTGAGTGTGATAAATTTTCTGCCAACGCGTAATGTACAGTCGATGCTGCAGAGAACAAGAGAAGCATCTATTTCAACAGTCAGCTCTCCGGGCTCTTGCACATGGCCGCTAGTTTGTGTAAAGCCTCTCTAAAACCTCTCAAGCTTAAACATTAATTTATTCTGCCACGGCAAACTGGCTTCAGCGTCAACGCAGGTGCAGCTGTTGCAGTACAGGCCGTAACATCTCACAGGCCTCCGTTGGAGCACATGCACACCCACACACGGCTCGTTCTATTGATCCTTGAGATTCCTGAGTATGCTGGATGATGGATGTGAGTGGTGGGGTGAATAAGAGATGTCTTGTCTGATTGTAGCCGAGTGCTGCTACTCAGGGATGAAAGCACGGCCCCTCTCTCTGTCTAATGGGGTTTTAAGTACGACCTGTTATGGATGATAATGCAGAGTAATGGTGAAAAGTCTGAGGGGCTGACTGGCAGGCACTTCCCCACGTACGGAAGGGCAATTTCCCTCAATGTGCTGCTGCGTGTGAGTGTGTGTGTGTTTGTGTTTGTGTGCATGTGCTTGCGTGTATTGTTGTTGCTGTCTATGTTGTTTTAAGAGGCTCAATTAGCACACATCAATTTTTAATTTCTGCTTCATTCTTTCACTCTGCTTACACATATTTCCAATTAGACCTGTGGCACCCTGAGAAAATATCTCTCACACACACACACACACACACACACACACACACACACACACACACACACACACAAACACTCACAGCAGTTTCAGGGTATAGGCATACTGTATGTCCTTCCCCTCCTCATGCCTTTGTTTAGTGCTTCATGTGGCTGTAGACCTGCCCGTGCTGACGCTGATGGGAAAGTGTTTGACTGTGTTCTGAGGTCTCTTCAGGGACTGCAGGGACTTGTGGGAAGATGACCTGATTTCTAATTTTCTCCTCTTCTGCCTGGGCTGTGGGTTAGTCGCTGCCTCGCGAAGAGAAGCCCGGGAAAGCAGTCACCGGCCCCGGGTTTCTCCCTTCAAAAAAATGGCCTGCGTCTGCGTCAAAAGCTGGATTTTATTTGTAGTACCTGCAGGACTCTGGCTGGATTCTTGCTTTGATTCCTAACCCAATCAGGTAAGTGTTGAAACTCTCTGTCTCTCTCTCTCTCTCCACCTCACCTATATGTTTCCAGCCCACTGTGTTTGCAGCACTGCCCTGTCTCTGCTAAAACACAAACACAGTGGACTGCCTTGTTGTACTCTTTTTCTGTTGCCTTCCCCAAGTCTCTCCATTACTCGATGCTCGCTGACAATGTCCGACCTGCAGGCATCAGTGAAAAATGGGCTCGACTGGAGGTGTTGAGCGGAAAGTGAGGCAGGATGTGCGCAGTGTGACAGCGTCATCGCGTCAGATGGTTGGTTATTTTAAGGCTCCAAAATAAGGTCGCCGTCCAAATACTGACTCGCAGGGCTTTTACCAACTGAGATCATTCTTGCTCTGACTTTCATGTGTTCTGCAGCCCCCAAACGCAGGTTGTCCTGAAATAACCCTCTGAAATAACTGCTTTATGTTACTACATACTTAGCAGTCTGTTATCACAGCCAGTGCTTCTGTATTGCAGCGACTTTGTGAGATAAATGCTATTGCATGCATTTGTTCATCTCTATATTCATTGTGTTCTTGGATTGAAGGCAAACAAAGTGAAAAAGTGTTCATTTTCATTTTTTCACACAAAATCGTCTGAATTTCTGTCCCTTCACATTCCATCTCCTAAAGTACATTTACTCCCTTGTACTGTAGCTGAGCAGCCATGGCTAACCAGGAGGAGTACCCAGGGGTCCTCCTGGAGATCTTGGAGGAACTGGCCAACATGCGGCAGTGGTTGACCTTCCAGGATCAGTGCCGCATGGTCAGCACACGTTTTGACCTGGAGCACCTGGTGGAGCTGCGCAGCTTGCTTTTTGCGGCTGCCAGTCGAGATCCCTGTTTCCCAGCTACGCTCTTCAGGGACCGAGTCTCCACCAGAGGCCCCGGACTCTCCCCCATAGGCGTGGCCGCGGACATTGTGACTATCTTCAATCTTATTCAGATGACGGGCGGGGCTCCTGATGACAGCCAGCCAATGAGAACGCAAAATGTCCTCCCGGTCGACCAGTCACGTGGCCCAAACCTCCCAGGAGTCCCTCCGAGGAACTTTTATGGAGGAGAAGGCAGACCTCGCACACGGTCCGACTCCGGCAGCCGGCCTATGGAGCCGCACTTGCTTTTCCCACGGCCAAATTATTCGGCTCGTAAGCGCGGAAGTCTTCCCCCTGATCCCATCTCTTTTGTGTCCCCTCCTCCACCCAGGGCAAGGGCTGTCTCCTTTGATTTGCCCCACAGCACCTTCCTGTACCCGAGTGGCCAAGTCCACAGCCAGACCATGAAGAATATCTACTTGCCTTTGGAGACGGACAGCGAGTCCAGTGGTGAATCGGCTGCCATCGAGGTGTTTGAAGATGAACCGGAGCAAAGCTCTTCTGTGGACCAGAAGAGGAGCATGTTTAAGAAGGACTTCCACAACCAGCCGCCTCTAGTCCCACAGGTTACTGTCTGCAGCGAGTCTCCAAGTCCTAACACAGGGCAGAAAGTCTTTGGCAATCAAAACTTCGACGTGATTCCCAATCCGTACCCGTCACCCTCGGCAATGCACCAGTCGCCAGAACAGAGAGCAAAACACGAGAGCATCGATGATCTGCAGGATTCTACCTACTTTGGACCTGGGGCGATTCCAGAGTGGTCTCCACTTCATCTCCAGCCTCCCAAAAACCCCAAACCTTTTTGGGGCCACAAGAGCCACAGTTTAGAGGATCGCATTGGACAGGGCAGTGCTGGGATGGAGACGGACTCACCAAAAACCCAACTTCCAAGAAGATCCACCCCCGCTATTAGCAACTTGGGGGGATCTTCAGGAGCTGAAAGTGGGGACAGTGGATTGCCAGGCAGTGCTGATGCAGTCAAGGCTCAGGGAACCCAGACAGACCCTCCTGACCCCAGACGTCTACGCAGTCTGGTCCATGCTGACCGCCTCTCCTTTATGACCTCGCTAGATGATCCAGAGTTTTGCGAGGATGATATCAGTGCCATCTTCCGTTTTCTTGATGACATCAGCATGTGTGGGTCCACAGGAGTCCTGCACCCCCCTGACGGCTCAGTCCCCATGAACCAGGACACCCCCGAGTCTAGACGAGGTCGTCTTGGTCAGCTCCAACGGCTTTTCCACTCCCTGGAGAGTAGCGACGATGGGTTGAAAGCCTGTGTCTGTAAGCTTCTGCTTCGCATGGGTCAGATCGAGCGACAGCTTGAGTCCCTGAGCGAAGTGAAGTCCGAGATCTCTCAGGTTCTTTCTGCACTGCAGCGACTCGATGAAAAGATCCAAACGCCCTCAGGGGGAGGACGGCATGCAGGCGGGCGTTGGCTGGAGCCTCTCAGCACAGGGGCCTCGTCCTTCAGCAGCAATCCCGTAACCCCTGCCTCTGAATCCTCGGACCCACAGCCACTGACCGTGTCTGGGCATCTGTTCCCAGGCAGTAGTTCAAGTCTGGACTGGAAACGATGGAACGCTCCTAAGGCTCCGACGGAAGGTGGCAGCAAGGGTACAAGCGAGCATAAAAAGGCAAAGGAGAGGAAGAAGGATGGATCACGACGTGTCTCAAAAACTCAGCAGGCAGAGAAAAGCAGTGGAGAGCCCAAAGACGGCAGCCTGTCAGCAAAGGACTGGGCAGTGGGCTTCTCGAAAAACAAGGACGGGAAAGGTTCACATGGAAGAACGGCACAGGTACTGAGAATGTCTACTACTATCACAACCAATACTGCAACACTGCTACTACTACCGCTACTTTTACTGTTACCGCTACTTTACGGTTATCACTACTAGTACCACGATCATTGCTAGCTAGCATTCAGTGCGCCTGTCTTAGCATGATGTGTGAATTATCTGTGTGTGTGCGTGCGTGCTTGAGGGCACCTCTGTTGGACGGATGATGCTTCAGAATGCGCATGTACACCACGTCCATTACGAGAAGTACAGTGGAACATCTGTGCTAATGAGTGGCCATGTTTATGCCAGTGTCCTGCCGCCATTGAGGTGTTTACATCTGTAACTGCAGGTGTGTGTGTTGGTCACGTGTGTGACTAAGCGGTCAGTTAACAAGCAGGCCGGGCCACTTTGCGGGATATTGGCTGGAAAGGTTTTGCCCATTAAATCATTAAAAATTCATTGGGATGATTGATGAGCATGTCCTATTCATGCAGCCCGGCCAGGGTCTGATCACCAGCCTGCGTTTTAATTATGAAATAATCACCTGGGTGCCTTCCCATTCCAGATGGATCAGTCGGGCAGCACGGCCAACCTGCTCTCCCAGAAGCGGCCCAGCATCATCGACCAGGTGTTCAACTCGTCGTTGTTCCGGCAGAAGGACAGTGGTCTGAGCAGTGGGTTGTCCTCCAGCAAGGTGGCAGACCCCAGGCTGGCTGAGGCGAGGGGAAGACCTATCTGGACGGTGGACGACAGAGAGGCGAGGATTTCCCCCTTGAACCTACAGGTAAGATCTGTGACCTTTGACTTTCATGGAATGCTCTCCGCTATGCATAAATGACGCCATGCTCCTCAGGGTCAGGAATCCATGAACCCGAACAACATGGAGTTCTGGATGGATGACATCTACACACCAGGTTATGATGGGCTACTGAGGCGCACTGAGGCCCACATTCGACGGGCCAAAGTCTGCAAGCTGGTGGCACTGGTGACGATAGTGGTGGCTATAATTCTCATCATCGTCATTCCGATTTGCACTCTGAGCTCATAAAGATCCTGACGTTACCTCAACTCAATTTAGGTGACTGCATCTCTTTCTGGCAAATCCTCTCAGTATACCCAGCGACAGGGTGGGTATCAGTGCCAGGCTCTTAAAGCTGTTATGCAGGAATCTATGTACTGAAATGTTGCTGCTAAATCACATTCCATAATGAACCTTGAAAAGAAGAAGACCCAAAAGGCTTGAAAGGGGGCTCTGACAAAGCTAGACAACGCTTATTTTTGGTAATAGAAATGAAACAATTATGGATATCTGTCTGTCCAGCTTCACCTGGCAAGACAGTCAGAAAAACATGCCTGAGGGAAATTCCTCCAGTCAGAAATGAGATCCAAACAAACCAATGGCAAAAGACAGAAGACAAAGAAAAAAATGATTGCAGAAGGAACAAGGCTCTGTCATCTGCTCTTGATTGAGCCAGCTAGGATAGCTGTCTTTGACCCAATACCTTTTGGTTTTTGACAGGAATTGGATATCCCTCAGCCTTATTTCTAGTGTCCAATGACGATGACGTCATACTGTTGGGAAATGGCTGTCACTTCAGCTGTCAGCGGCACCATCATTTAATTCCCTTTTTCTGTTTGGAGTGACTTATTGAACAGGATTCAGCAGTAATATTTTCACACACAGATTGGTGCAACCCGGCTTTGAATATGTGGTGCTTAGTAAGTGATGGACTGGATGAACTTGCTGCATCTGATTTTTCATTTTTCGGTCTTGCAAGGTTATTGCCGATAAGTAATCGCTCCCGAACATGTTCTTGCCCCATTTATTTGTTTCTTAGTCTTAAGTTCTTAGGTGCAAATAAGCACATGGAGGTGCACCTCATGGAGGAGGGTGTAGAGGCAACACTGTGGCTCCTGTGGAAGCATGAAAGTCCGTCACATTGAGCCAACAGCAATGCCGCCATGGCAGTTTTCTATCATATCCTGTCTGTTTGTGTTTGTCTGTGAGAATTTGCACTCTTGCAGATCTCGTTTCTCTCCCTGCTTCAGTCTCAAACACTGCCTGAATCTTCCCCTCTGAGGTTTTAAGCCATTTTCATGGGAACGGCACAGGGCTTATCTGACCTTAGGTGTCAGAATGGTGTAAATAGATTTTGACAACGTCACTGTTCTTCCCCTTGTTTCAAACTAATTGTGCCTAACTGTAGCCTGACGATGTACTGCAAAATCAAGCGCCGTTAAATAAAAGTATGTTATTTTGTATACATTTTCTTTCCATCATTTAAACAGGAGCACGTGAAATCCTGTCATGAATGTGCACGTGTTGTTTACAGAGTGTCCGATTTCATGAAACGGTGGGTATGGTGGTCTTTTCTCTCTGGGTGTTGATGATGTTTTGACCTGCGTGGTCAAAGGGGGATGTGTTTTCCAGGAAGCATTCCACTCCTGATTTAATTAATGTGCTGCGTCAAGTGCAGCCATATGTGCACTTTAGGCTTTCATCACTTGGCCTCACCGCAGCTCCCTCCCGCTACCTGTCTGTTCCTCTAAAACCCAAACACTTGGGCCTCACACCCTAAGATTCGGCTTTATCAGCAAGGAGTGCAGCTCTGCAAGTGGAGAGACATTGCGTTTTATATAAAACTCTCCTCTTAATTTATGCAATCATATAATGATACAACAGTCAGTGCCAGACTGTAAAAGAGATGGACACAGAAACATCGGCCCACATAAGATATATCGTAATCCGATACTCATGTAATAAATGCCTCAGTATGTAGAAACAAAAATAGATAAGGATGTTCTTATCTTGTGGTGTATTTGGGTCACAACTGTTTGCCTCAAGAAAGAAATCAGTAGTCTCATCCTAAGAGAGGTAATCCGGAAATTAAGCTGAGGGAAATCCCTCCTGTCAGAATAACAAATGGCAACCCACAAAGTATGATTCTGTTGTCAGTTTTGCTTTGTTTTCTCTCATTTTCTGGACGATTCTGTTTTCTGAGTTTCTGCTTTTACTGATTCGCAAGAGCATCCCCACCTCTCTATCAGACTATTGGAAATCCTGTTTAAGTGCTTTTTCTTCTCCACCCACCTTGAAAAACCTGCGTTTAGCTTTGCACACTAATATGTTCCTGGATGTACAGATCATGTTTTGTTTTCCAGTACAGCATCCTGCTAAGTAGATGTGTATCTGCCAAGTGTTTCCCACGAGGCTGCTTGTGGATCCATTACCCCTCTGATGGTGCCACGCAGAAGCGGGACCCTCATAGTCAGCACAATTTGCCGCCGCTCGCCATGGGAACTTCACCACAGGAAGGCCTCCCAGCATGTGTTGGGTCCCCAGTGGCCATTGAGAAATTTGGATTTTGCACACTTGCAGCTATTCCAAACAGGACTGAAAATGTAATTATCAGGCACAGATTGGTCTGAGACAGCTGCTGCTCATAAGAGGAAGAAGTTGTGTGGTGGGTATGCATTGGGATGATGTTTGCAGTGCTCAGTTTGACATAAATTCTTAGGGAAATCGATTAACATCTGAATAAACTCTGCAAAGTGCAAACATGCCCTTGAGGGCATATGAGCTAATAAAATAAGACATCAAAACCAGACGGTGGTTTGATATCAATGTGCCTCCATAGAGCACTGTGCTGAAAAACCCATGAAATGGGGAAAAACAGCTTTATTTTACAGTACTTCACTCTTTCGCCACCATAAAACTTTGACTGAATTATGCCCAGCTGGGTCAGGTGGAGTTGAAAAAATGCAGACGGTTTAAGAAAAGCCAGGTCGTGATTGGTTGGAGATATTCAGGCATTTAAAAGATCCATGAGTGAGGATGTGAACACGTGCAGATGAATAATTGATACCAACACAGAGTGCATATTGATTGACAGCTCCTATTATCTCACATCAGCTCTAATGGACTGGCAGGATACACACACACACACGTATTGTTAATGAATGTATACTCACACACATCACTGGGTGTGGTCCTGATGCTTACACCTCAATGATGGGATCTACGAGCCTGTGAGAATAGCTCCCAGTTGGAACTGGTGAGCTGTCCATTGACTCTTAAAATGTCATTTTCTCTAGATTCTCATGCTTTAGCCCCTGTGTGTGTGTGTGTGTGTGTGTGGTTGTGCATTTCCCTCATAAGCTTAAATCTGCTCCAGCACTCAGAATTGCCACCCATAGATGATAAATCACACAGTTGTGTGCATTCCATGTGCAAACACTGATCATTGGTTGAGACATTGATCACTCCTGTCATGTGAAAATTTGGAATCATATTGAGTGTAATTTCCAAATTGTTACAATTAGTGTGTGGAGCATATTACAATGTGGAGGATATCGATTCAGCTTTTCTTTGTTTATCATCTCTTCCATGCTTTCACTGACAGAAAAATTAGAGAAATAATTCCTTTGAAGACATATGCAGTGTAGACCACAAACATCTTTTTATATTCTACACATATACTGTACATATATGAATTAACTAATTCAGTCATCCTTTTACCTTTTCTTTTCATGGAAGAGACTGTCGGCATAACCCAAACATAACCCACTAGGTTGTGTTTGTACAGACCGGTAGCGTGACAAGCCCTGGGAACCAGGAAAGGAATTCCCTGCAGTTACATATTTAAGACTCTAGAGGCGATAAAGAGCGCAGAGTTTCATCTTTTACGCACCGAAGAAGAAAAGCGGCGCTTATTTTTAAACTGGAGAAGGAATGTGTGGTGTCGGCCCGGCTGCGTCGCTGTGCTCAGGTTAACCGTAACATCAACCGCAGAATCTCAGTTTTGATTTCGCCACATGTCACCGATTGGCATCGAAGGACGTCCACTACGCCGGTAATCTCGCCAGTATCGGAATTTGTCCACAAAATTACAAGGCAATAAGGTGAGATTTGAGTCTGCATAGTCACGCCCCTTGCTTTGAGCTAGCTTAACACTGCAGATAAGACTTTTCTAGGTAGCTCGGCTAACATGCTTAGATTTAGCAAAATAAAGAAATAATGGCGATAAT
Source organism: Carapus acus (assembly GCA_900312935.1). NCBI lineage: Eukaryota > Metazoa > Chordata > Actinopteri > Ophidiiformes > Carapidae > Carapus > Carapus acus. The sequence goes on from OMPJ01010428.1 coordinate 27,566, forward strand.
TGTAACCTCTTTAACCAAACTTGTGAGGATTTGTGCTTCAACTTGTTCCCTCATTATACGTAACTATCTACAGGAGAGGGATCTCTCGAGCACCGTTGTCATGATTAACTACCGCTCATAGTGTTTTCCAATATTTTATCCACCTTCTAGCAAGTTACCACTCTAATAGAGCATGGAGTCAACCGCGATGAACCTATTCAACCAGTTCCTGACCCTGCGAGCCCACGTGGAGACCCTGAATCAGGGCATCGAGCCGCGTAAGTTCATTTGCTTGGATTTGAAGTCAATTCAATTCGATTTCAATGTATTCATATAGCGCCAAATCACAACAGAAGTTATTTGGGAAAATGGAGAGTTTGGGCAATCCAACTAGTTTGACATAGTACAAGAGCGATTTTGGGATCAGTCTAATCTTCTGTTGTGCTTTCGGGTGTTCGGTGTGGTAGTTTCTGTCTGACTGTGCTCTTTTATCTGGGACTGTTTTTGGTTTTCTTCCTTTTCACACCTTCTGGCTTCTGGCTTTTCAAGCTACTGGCCATTAATCTAGATGCTTGGATACTGAGTTAAATAAGTGCCTATTGTCACCAGGCCAAGTTACATATGACATAGTTAACAATGACTCAAAAATATGGACCGTATTATACCAACACAAACGTGTAAAGAGTGTTGTCTGCATATCCTGTTTGAACCCTGTTATTTCTTCTTGCGACTGTCTGTGAGCTAATCGGAAAACTCCCACCAAGCAAATGCATCAATCCTGTTTTCGGTCTGCTGTGTTTGCAATTTGTTGAGTGATGTAATTTGGTATATAATTAACACACTCAACAGTTTTAACCAGTCCAAATTTTTCTTGTCTTTATATCGCACCTCTTCTTGTTACCTCCACCTTCCACAGAGTTCCTGCAGATGGCAATGAACTTTGAGGACTGGCGTAAGCGGTGGCTGCACGCAGGTGAGGAGTTGGTCTCGTCCAAGGAGCTGCTGGCCAAAGCAGAGACGGAGCGCGGAGCCCTGGAGGTCAAACTCAAGCATGCCCGTAACCAGGTGGACGTGGAGATCCGACGGAGGCAGAAGGCTGAGGCCACATACGAGAAGCTGGTGAGTGCAGACAGTTATACCTGCTGCCTCACACACTTTGGGAGCTGTTGGGCTGTGCGTTATTTCATGGTGTGTGCATGTGTTCGTTAAAGGAGCGGCAGCTACAGCTGATCCGGGACCTTCTGGTGTCGGACAGCAGTAACAGTATCCACCTGAGTGAGGAGCAGCGCTCCGCCCTCGCCTTTCTCAGTGCTCACTCTGCCACGGCACAGGCGGCCAGGAGTAACCTCAACACCAGCCGCAAGTAAGACACACACATTGAGATCACATTCTTAATAAAACATGCGTGTTATATAGATATTTGTATTGTGTTCAAAATATAATCAAAAAATTATTAGAAAAATGTACAAAAAGGTACAGTACATCACCATATATTGTAATCAAACTGATTCTAAACAATTAATAGTCAAATATAATCGAAACTTTTGATTTTAACAGAAAAACAAGAGAAACGTATTGTGGAATAGTGCATTTAAACTTTTCTTCTGGTGCAGTTGCACATGATTCTATGTCGAGCATTTTTCTGTCCACTTCTTTTGTACACATCATTTCTCCTTTTGCAAATCTCATCATTCTAAGATAGGAAGGTGTTACATTCCAGTCAGTCACAAATGGGAAACATGCTCCCAATAAATGATTTTATCTCACCTCCTGCCATTTTCCTCTTCCAGGTTGACGACCATCGATGAATCCGGCTCCATCTTGTCGGACATCAGCTACGACCAAACTGACGACTCTCTGGTGAGTTGCGTTGTAGGGCGTCAGTCAGAACTCTAAACAAGGAGACCCCGGTCCTCATTGTGTATTTTTGTGTGTGGTGTAGGACTGGGACTCTTCAGCCATGAACCACGTGAGGCTGAGGAAACGTCAGAAGCGAGTGAGTGTGTCCTCCTGTCACGTTTTAATTCCATCTTTGACTGCTGGTAATGGCTGATGAGCGAATGTCCTTCAAACCTACAGCGTTCATCCAGGAAGCACTGTGACGTTCCTCCCCAGGCAGTCAAAAAGCCTCGCTCCAGTGGGCGCACTGCAGATAGGGTAACTCATGCACGTGCACACACACACACACACACAGAGAGAATTAGAGACATTTTGTTTTCCTCCCTTACATTCTCTTTTTCCCCCCCAGATGAATGAATCCCTGGTGGCCAAAACCACAATCACTGTGCCAGTAAATGGCGGGCAGGTGGAGGCTGTCTCCACCATTGAGACAGTGCCCTACATGACCCGCAGCAGGAAGAGGAGTGGTGAGAGCTAGTGTGTCTCTGTGTCTGTGTGTGTGTTTGTGTGTGCACACACGTTATAATGATCCCCCACTTTGTCCACAGTCGCTCCTGCCTGGGCCGATACCACCACCACTGACCAGTCTGAGACAGCAAGCGAGGCTCCCAGCATACCAGTCACTGAGTTCCCCACACCACTGCGGACCCCCAGAGCCACACGAGGGGGCAAGAAGCACAAGTTCATCCCCAAAACGGTGAGGAACAGATACAAATCCAGTGCTAATATCCTTATGTTTCTACTATGTTGCTGTGATTTTACCTCCACATCAGGAGAAACAGTGGGCATCAATTGATTGAATGTGATTTCTGATTTATTGATGAACTTTTGTCTCTGTTTCAGGTCATCAAGTCTGAGATCTGCTCGCCGTGCGGGAAGAGAATGAAGTTCGGAAAGCTGTTCCTGCGCTGCCAGGACTGCCGCGTGGTGGCTCACCCAGAATGCCGTGACCGCTGCCTGATGCCCTGCGCCCCCGCCCCCTCTGCCACTGGCACACCCATGAAAGGCGCAGAGGTACCACTCATCTCGGAACCAAGCGACAAACTTAACCTTTACAGCAGCATCTGAGGTGTGTGTGTGTGTGTGTGTGTCCATCTCAGATGACCTTAGCTGACGTTGCTCCACTCACCGCCCCGATGATCCCCATGTTGGTTGTCTACTGCATCAAAGAGATCGAACACAGGGGACTACGCGAGGTGAGGCACAGTTAGATACATTTACTCACACACACACACACACACACACACACACCCGCGGCATTATTCAGTCCCTGACTCTCCTCTCGTGGGCTGTGCCCAGGTGGGCCTGTACCGTGTGTCGGGGCAGGAGAAGGTGGTGAAAGAGCTGAAGGAGAAGCTGCTTCGTGGCAAGACACTGCCGTCCCTCAGCAAGGTGGAGGACATCCATGTAGTCACAGGCGTCCTCAAGGACTTCCTTAGAAACCTGCCCGAGCCGCTGCTCACCTTTCAGCTCAACAAAGCGTTCATGGAGGCAGCAGGTCAGTTTGCCAAGTCCTTGCTTTCGGCGGCATGGGATGGATGGTATGATTATGAAGTGGCCTCTGATGTCTCCGCAGAAATCCCAGATGATGGAAACAGCCTGGCAGCACTGTACCAAACGCTGAGCGAGCTGCCGCAACCCAACAGAGACACGCTGGCCTGCCTGATGATCCACCTGCAAAAGTGAGAGAGTCGCCCGTCCCTGCTGTTTCCACATGCTTTGCCCATCTCTGCTGTCTCACCATGCTTTGTTCGCCTCTGTTCCCTGCTCATCTCTTTGGTTTGATCCCTCCCCTTTTCCTGTCCTTAGGGTCTCCCATAGCGTGGAAACCAAGATGGATGTGAACAACCTGGCTCGGGTGTTTGGCCCCACCCTCGTTGGTCACGCCGTGCCAGATCCAGAACCCATGACCATCCTACAGGACACTAGCCGACAGCCAAGGGTAACACATACAAACACAAAAAAACCTCCACACACCCACCATGTGTCACGTACTCTGGGCCCCTCACCAGTTTTGGCTTCAGATTCCTTTTTTTCATCCTGTCAGGTGATCGAACGCTTGCTCAGCATTCCGGGAAGCTATTGGAGCTGCTTCGCCCACCCCGACGACGTCTCGCTCAGCGGTCCCGACGACGTCAACACGCCTGACCGCAAAGGTGAGCCGCAGCCGCTCCAGCTGTCGACACGCCCATGTGCGTGTTATTGACCGGAGACGTGTGTGTTCCCCTGCAGTGAGCATCTTGGGGCCAGTGACCACGCCTGAGCAGCAGATGATGTCTAAGACGCCCTCAACCACATCACTGTCCCAACGCGTCAAACAGACGCTGTCCAGCACCAGCCTGTGAGTCCACATCTTTAATATTTTTCTCATCTTTTTTTTTTAGTAAAACAGGAATTGAACGTTTTTCCTTATGTGTTTTTGCTTTCTCCTTTCTCTCTGTGTCTCCCCTCCTCCCTCTCTACCCCCCCCCCCCC